>CM051009.1:31408672-31427946 GCA_027704905.1 Muraenolepis orangiensis | reverse complement strand
CAACCACCACCACCACCACCACCACCACCACACCCCATCCCTACAACCACCACCACCACCACCACCACACCCCATCCCCACCACCACCACCACCACCACCACACCCCATCCCCACCACCACCACCACCCCCACCACCACCACCACCACACCCCATCCCTACCACCACCACCACATCCCCACCACCACTACACCCCCCGACCCACCCCATCCCCATCACTACCACCACCACCACCACCACCAAAACGCGCCATCCCTACCACCACCACCACCACATCCACACCTCCGCCCCACCCCATCCCCACCACCACCACCACCACACCTCCGCCCAACCCATCCCTACCACAATCACCACCACCACCACTTATTTCCATTTCAAAGCCATCTGCTCTTTGGGATATAATCCCATCCTAGGTCATTGGTATGTGAACACTCCTAACTGCTGACTAGGACAAAGATATTAATGAACAAAAGCAGACAGAAAAAGCAGGGAGAGGGTGGGGGGGGGGGAAGAGGAGGAGAGGAGAAGGAGTTACTGCATAATTAATGAAGGCGATGGAAAGGTAGGGTGACCGCCATCAAAGGTATGAGAGAGAGAGAGAGAGAGAGAGAGAGAGAGAGAGAGAGAGAGAGAGAGAGAGAGAGAGAGAGAGAGAGAGAGAGAGAGAGAGAGAGAGAGAGAGAGAGAGACTTCTGGAATCCACCTGTGTGTATATATGTGTGTGAGTATTTGAAAGAGGAAGGTTAATGCAGATAGGCGGGGGAGAGGAGCTGGAGGCGGTCTTTAACCTGCAGATGAGTAGAAGCCATCCATAGGAAGGAAACAAATAACAGCTGCTTTGAAACTAATTGGCCACGCGTGTTTCCTTGTGTGTGTGTGTGTGTGTGTGCGTGTGTGTGTGTCCTAATGGTGACAAGAGCCCTTCAGAAAAAGTTTGGACTTCTAACCATAACTTCTGACAGTTTGGTAGAGTTGGATGCAACTAGAAAGAGATCCCTGGGCAAAAAAGGCAAAGTAACACGTTTTGTTAGAAGGTGAGAAGGGGGGAGAAGGAGAGAAGAGCCCGGAATATTCAAATGATGCTTCCAACACCCCTTTAGGGTCCTGGTCCGCTCTCCGCTGTCTCTCCGCTTCCAGTCAGCCCATTGCTCTGTTGTGTGGTTTATATATTTTTACATTTTTCTTTCATCTCTCTCTGACAGTTAAGGTTAAACCCGCTTGCAAAAGATGAAAGCAGTGAAATACGGAAAAGACATGAAAAATGTATGGGAAGCTTGGAGAAAAGAGAGAACACTACATGTTGCCATAAGCTGAACGCAGACAACTCTTCTCTACGTCTTGCTAGATGAAATCTAAATCTGGAGGATTGGATCCTCTTTATGGGTCACATGCATGTACACACATAGTGAAATTAGTTTCTCTATATTTAACCCACCATAGTATTAGGAGCAGTGGACAGCTATTGTATCTCCAGCTGCCCGGGGAGCAGAGTAGGGGTCTGGTGCCTTGCTCAAGGGCAACTTGAACCGGTGACAATCTGGTTCCAAGCTATTCATCCAAAAGAAGCGCCACACAGCGCTGTTCTTTTGTAAGAAAGCGTGAAGCGTTGTGTGTGAAACCAGATGTGATCACGCCACTAAACCTGACACTTCTTCTGCGTTTCACATTCATCCTTTTCATTATACTACATTTACAAACTACTCTTGTGTTCATATTGTATGCTGAGTAAAGAGTGAATTACCACCACCAAACGCGTTTCAGCTTTAAAAAAAAAAAAAGTCTCTCTCTCTCTCTCTCTCTCTCTCTCTCTCTCTCTCTCTCTTCCCTTCCCTCTCTTTCTCTCTCTCTCGCTCTCTCGCTCTCTCGCTCCATGTCTATCCCCTTCCTCTCTCTCTCTCTCTCTCTCTCTCTCTCTCTCTCTCTCTCTCTCTCTCTCTCTCTCTCTCTCTCTCTCTCTCTCTCTCTCTCTCTCTCACACACACACAAACACACGCTTGCTTACACACGCACACGCACACGCACACGCACACGCACACACACACACACACCCGCTCGCTTACACACACACACACACACACACACACACACACACACACACACACACACACACACACACACACACACACACACACACCCGCTCGCTTACACACACACACACACACACACACACACCCGCTCGCTTACACACACACACACACACACACACACACACACACACACACACACACACACACGCACGCACGCACGCACACACACACACACACACACACACACACACACACACACACACACACACACACACACACACACACACACACACACACACACACACACACACACGTAGGTGTTGAATACAAATGTGTTTTAGCTCTAATCAGCCGTGGACAATCATTTGCCACGGAGGGCAAGTAGCACATTTGTCACACAGGTTGAGCTGCTGTCATTTGCATACCTCCTGCTAGAACTAGAGCTATGATTTAAACCTCCGCTCTGAGCCGTCTGGGACCGGGATTGCAACCCAACTCTGTGGGATCAATTTGAACAAACATAATTGAGCTAATTTGAATGGATTTGGATTTGGATTTTGCATATTATATCCATGGGGGGGGATTTTCCAAGAAGTACATTTCCATCACATATTATACAGTAAACTGTGTGTGTGTTTGTGTGTGTGTGTGTGTGTGTGTGTGTGTGTGTGTGTGTAACCTTTTCAATTCTCCACCAATTGCAAAGCTATTGTTCCTCTCATTGCGTTGTTTGATTGTTAGTTTGGTAAAATAATTGTTCTGTGGGGTTGTTTCACTGTAGAAAAACTGTATGAATAACACCCCCCCACACACACACACACACACCTGTGATGTTTGGGCTCTGCAAACTGGATGGAAAATCTACAGTTTGACCAGCAGTAATTCAAATGAAAAGCAACGACTAATGTTTAGCCGTTTGTGTGTGTGTGTGTGTGTGTGTGTCTCTTTGTCTGTCTGTTGCGGTATATGTGTCCATACATCTGGTCATGCCATTAAGTATTTGAAGAGCCGCCACACAGATGAAATTGATTATATTCACACCGGAACCTGCGCTACAAGTTCCAATGGTCTAATTACCCGTCCACCTGCCCAAAATAAACCTTTATCTGCTTTGACAAAATTTGTTTTGAAGAGATCACTTTTTTCTGCATACCGCACTGCATTAACACCCCCCCCCCCCCCCAGATCTATACTGGGTTTAGGATGCCGTGCATGAGGAAAATAAACAGGCAGGTATCTAGAACTCCGCCAGGAGACACGACAATGGGAATAGGTCAGAGTCCCATTGGGAAGTGGACTGAGAGACTATAGGGACGACCTGATGCCGCTGTTTGGTTTCTGATTGCGATACTTAAATGTTGAGTAGCTTCCGATACCGATCCAATGCACCAATGTTTTCTGTCATTAGAAAGCTGATTTCTAGTGTAGGCCATTTACTAGTTTTGTCATACATACAACGGAATAATATACTTTATTATTATTAACTATTATTTACAATACAAACAGTTTAATAACGACCAGTAAATTTAAGAAGATGAATGCGAAGCTATTGTTAGATCGGAAGTCTTTGATAAGGTATTAATTTTCAATTCAAAATGGTACAAAAGCAATGGTTCATGGGAGAAGTTTCTTTACTCTTGTAGCTTTTCTGCCTTCCTTCCGTTTTTCCTTTTTTGGTTATGTGGTTATGTACGGTCACAGTTCATCTCGTCATTGGTTTGCTTAGTTCCAGGCTGAAAACATCGATGGATTGAAATAATTGGAAACAAACTTCTGGAAGCGTTCAAATAGTGGGCCATTACTGTTGTTAAGGAGCTTAACATTTAGTTTTTATGGTGCTTCTTGCATTCTGCACCGCCTTCTGCTTTGGCATTTGGCTCTCAATCGACGTAGTGGTTGGTGTATACTTGCTTTACCTCTTCAGCTGTTGTGGTCTTTGTATGTTTCTGTTGTTTGTACAGTAGCATCTAGCTAGCCTATATGACAGTGCTAGGCTAGTGTAGTAAAAGCTATATGGCCCCCTGTGCAGCAGCCTATGTTAAAAACAAGGGAAAATGATTTAGATGAAAGACGAGCAGGTACTCTCAAACTATTTGTTGTTCAAATTTAAGGACATATAAAAGGAAAATATGAAATCACGACCCATCCTATTGAGAATCAATACTAAGAAAATATCGAACAAACAAGCTGCAACCACGACTACAGTTGTTGTTTTTTCCCCAGGGAAGAGACGAATGAAGCGGTTTGCAGATAACCATCTCTCAGGCCGGGGAGAGAGCCTCAGCCATTAGTTTAAAACCAGCATGAAGGATATGGATGGATAGAAAGATAAATAGATATCTTCATCGTGCAATAAGGCTACTTTTTAATGGAGCGCGATCCATCTCTCTATCTATCTTTCTATCCCATATGCCAGATGCCAGATGCCATTTCCCGTTTGGCCCCTCATCACAGGCCCCACCACGTTATGTGTGTGTGTGTTTGTGTGTGTTTGTGGGTTTGTGTGTGTGTTTGTGTGTGAGTACGCGTGCATGGTCTTGCTCAGTTTCCCCCTTGACTGCCTAAAGTGTACTGAGCAGCTAACCAGTATCATACCTTGGGTAGACCTTTCAATAAACCAGCTTATTCCCTCACTTCCAGCCCATACCCACAGCTATTCTCTCTCTCTCTCTCTCTCTCTCTCTCTCTCTCTCTCCCTCTCTCTCTCTCTCTCTCTCTCTCTCTCTCTCTCTCTCTCTCTCTCTCTCTCTCTCTCTCTCTCTCTCTCTCTCTCTCTCTCTCTCTCTCTCTCTCTCTCTCTCATCCCCTCACTTTCTTTCTCACATACTCTGACACAATACACACACAAACACACACACACACACACACACACACACACACACACACACACACACACACACACACACACACACACACACACACACACACACACACACACACACACACACACACACACACACACACACACACACACACACACACACACACACACGTGTGTAAGGACAAACATACCCACACCCACTCAAACAACAAACCAACACTTTGAACACACACACACACACACACACACACACACACACACACACACCACACAGACACACGCACACATACACACATACACACACACACACACATTTGTCCATCTGACATGCACGTAACATGTGAACACAACCCCCCAGACACACACATACACACACTCACACTCACTTTCACTCACTCGCTGGCACACACCCACATTCACGCACACACACACACGCACACGCACACAATTGGAAATCGATCAATAACTAACCTAAGCAACTAAGTGTTGCTCCCTTCCCTTCTTCGGAAATGACGTCTCCTTTGTGACGGAGACTCACTTCTTCATCACCCCCAGCTGTCTTCTCTTCGGAATCAGATCCTTTGGGACACAAATATTTGATTTCCAAATAAGACCACCAGGCCATGATGGTTAAAATCCAAACTATAAGACTGAAGGAAGTCCTATAGGACGGGAGTATGGCGCCGTGCGAGATGGCTGCCGTGTTGCGAGCTCCCGCACGACGACGCAGTTTTTTGTTATTTCTTCTTTTTATCGCGACTATCTTTGTTCAGAAAGTTAGCAGCACGTTCATTTATGACTTTTGCACACTTCTGGTGAACAGATCGACAGTCGCTCGCCCCCTACCGGAGTTTTTTCTTTCTTTCGACTCGGACGTCCCGCCCGAAGTCACAGCTGGATTATCTCCAACTATCTTGGGCACGATTACACACAAGCATCGCAGGAAGAAGCGAGGGAAGCGAGCCGGCGTGCTAGTCAGGCTGAGATGTCGATCCGATCGCCCCTCACTACCCCCCATTCTACTGGCTAATCTACAGTCTCTGAACAATAAGTTAAGCGAGCTACAGGCTCGTATTCAATTCCACCGGGAAACTAAGGACAATTGTATCATCTGCCTTACGGAGACATGGATGTCGGAGGGGGTTACCGACGCAGCTATCGAGCCGACGGGATTTTTTCGTCCACCGGGCGGACAGAACAAAGACTCTCTCCGGTAAAGATCGCGGAGGGGGGGGTATGTCTCATGATAAACTGATCTTGGTGCAACCAAAGTCATGTACATCCACTCAAGTCTTTCTGTTCCCCAGACCTGGAGTACCTGATGCTTATGTGCCGTCCATTCTGGCTACCTCGGGAGTTTACAGCGGTAACCATGACCTCTGTTTACATTCCCCCACAAGCCAACACGGACACAGCGCTGAAGGAACTGTACGGGGCTATCAGCGAACAGGATTCGGCACACCCTGAGGCTGCTCTCATCGTGGCGGGGGACTTCAACAAGGCAAACCTGAAGAAGGTTCTCCCAAACACATAACGAGCAACACACGGGGTGAGCGAATCCTCGACCACTGCTATCACCTTCCGTGATGGCTACAAGACCCTCCTCCGCCCACCGTTTGGCAAATCAGACCACCGCTCTATCCAGCTGCTCCCCGCCTATAGGCAGAGACTGAAGCAGCAACCGATCGCTGTGAGGGAGGTCCAATGCTGGTCGGACAAATCGGACTCTATGCTGCAGGATTGTTTTGATCGCGTTGACTGGGACATGTTCCGGGTCGCCTCGGACAATAACATCAATGAGTACGCGTCCTCGGTCACCGGGTTCATCAAGAAATGCATAGAAGACGTTGTTCCAACCAAGTCTGTTCGGATATATCCCAACCAGAAACCGTGGATTAACGACGATGTTTGCGCTGCCCTCCACACGCGTAATGCCGGCTTTGGCTCCAGGAATTTGGAGGTATATACGAGAACCCGCTACGACCTCCGTCAGAACATTGTCACTGCCAAGCGGGAGTACAAGGACAGAGTGGAGGACAAATTCAAGAGCCACGATGCGAGGGGTATGTGGCAGGGGTTACAGACGATAACGAACTTCAGAGGGAGAACCAGTTGTGCAGATAACTCCTCTACCTCCCTCCCAGGAGAGCTAAATACTTTTTTTTTTTTTTGCTCGGTTTGACGTGAACGGCAGCCCGCCGAAGACAGCGCCGCCTGAGGAGACCAGCCTGCTGAACATCTCGGAGGCGGATGTGCGCCGCAACTTCAAGCGGTTGAACATCCGGTAGGTGGCAGGCCCCGACGACATCCCGGGCCGCGTCCTCAGAGCATGCGCTGACCAGTTGGTAGGTATCTTCAACCTCTCCCTGTCCCAGGCTGTTTTTCCCGCGGTCTTCAAGATGCCACCATCATGTCTGTCCCTAAACAACCCAAGGTAACATGCCTGAATGGCTATAGACCTGTCGCCCTCACCTCGATTGTCAGCAAATGCTTCGAGAGGTTAGCAGACGCCAACAAGATCAGCTGGATCGTCAGGAAGGCTGGCGCTGTCCTGGGGGTCCAGCTGGACTCCTTGTTGGTGGAGTCTGAGAGGAGGATGCTGCGCAAGCTGCGTAGTATCCTTGACAACAACTCTCACCCTCTCCATCAGGTGCTGACCTCATACAGAAGCACCTTCAGCAACAGACTCATTCCACCCAGGTGTACTACAGAACGCCACAGGAAGTCCTTTCTTCCTGTGGCCATCAGACTCTATAATTCATCTACCTCGGGTCGTGAGAGGCAGTGGAGACTCAGTGACCTGAGGTCAACGCTTTATTATTATTTTTTGGTCAACGCACTGTAAATCCTCTCACTGTAATAGTAAGAGTTATTTATTTATTATTATTCTATTACTGCCAATTTGCACTATACGTATTGTTGTGTATTGTATATACCTACGTATTACTGTAATAATACTGTAAATTGTGCAATTCATCTATCAATACATTTAGATTTCATTTAGAGTTCATTTAGTTATATTTAGTTTAGCTTAGTTTAGTTGTTGTTATTTCGTTTTTAGCTTTAGGTATTAGTATATTTTGTGTGCATTTATTCCCCCTGTTTCAACTGTTGCACCTTAATTTCCCTCGGGATAAATAAAGTTATCTTGAATCTTGAATCTTGAATCTTGAAGGTTGGTCAAGGACTTTATTTTCTCCGTGTTACCTGCCACGCTGGACCCATGGCAATTTGCATATCGTCAAAACAGATCCACAGACGACGCAATTGCCATGGCCCTCCACACCCTTTCCCACCTGGAGGGAAAGAACTGTTATGTGCGAATGCTGTTTGTGGACTACAGCTCAGCGTTCAACACGATAGTTCCTGCCAAGCTCGACACCAAGCTTAGAGTTCTAGGCGTGCCCCCATCCACCTGCAGCTGGATACTGGATCGCCAGGTGGTGAGGATGGGCAGCACCACCTCAGAGCCACTGAGCCTCAACACTGGACCCCCCAGGGATGCGTGCTGAGCCCTCTCCTCTACTCCCTCTACACCCACGACTGAATGGCTACGCACAGCTCCAACGTCATCATCAAGTTTGCTGACGACACGACAGTGATGGGCCTGATCGCCGACGATGACGAGAAAGCCTACAGGGAGGAGGTTGGATCGCTGGAGCAGTGGTACCAGGAGAACAGCCTCGCCCTCAACGTCAAAAAGACCAAGGAGCTGATCGTGGACTACATTACATTTACATTTACATTTAGGGCATTTGGCAGACGCTTTTATCCAAAGCGACTTACAAGGTGTACATTAGTTGAAGCAGACAATAGCATAACACTGGGGTACGCAAACATATAAATACAGCAGTTCACAAGTATTCATATTGACAAGATGAATAACACAATTTCGTACTGCTAGGTCACCTGCTTAAGTAGCTGTGATAAGAGCGTGTTAACAACATTAAGGACATACACTTGCTAACATATACAACATGCTAAGAGCTATTAATGTCAGGACTTAAGCAAGTTTAGGGGTTTCACAAAGGAGAGTCCAGGTGGACTCTGAACAGGTGGGTCTTGAGTCTCTTGCGGAAGCTGGCGAGGGACTCTGCCGTCCTGACATGAGACGGGAGTTCATTCCACCACTGTGGGGCCAGAGCCGTGAAGAGCTGGGTTTTGGACGAGCGATGTTTGGTTGACCTTAGTGAAGGTCGAACAAGTCGCCTGGCAGAAGTTGAGCGGAGCGCTCTGGCTGGGATGTAGGGTTTGACCAACGCCTGGAGGTAGGACTACAGGAAGCAGAGAGGAGAGCACGCCCCTATCTCCATTGACGGTGTTGCAGTAGAGAGGGTCAGCAGCTTCAAGTTCCTCGGTGTGCACATCTCTGAGGTCCTCACATGGTCCACGCACACCACACACGTGGTGAAAAGGGCCCAACAACGCCTGTTTTATTATTATTTATTTCCTCAGGCGTGAGGAAATTCAGCATGGGCCCCCGCATCCTGAGAACATTCTACACTGGCACCATGGAGAGTGTTCTTACATGGTGTATCACCGCCTGGTACGGGAACTGCACCGCATCCGAGCGCAGAGCGCTTCAAAGGGTGGTGCGGACGGCCCAGTATATCGTTGGAGGTGAGCTCCCCTCCCTCCTGGATATATACAACCAGCGGTGCATGGCCAAGGCCAAACGCATCATAAAAGACAATGCCCACCCCAGCCACGAACTGTACTCACTTTTGTAGTGCCGTACAAATAGACTTAGAGACAGCTTCCACAGTCAGGCCATCAGGCTACTGAACAAGGGTGTATAGCATATAACAATGTATATTTTATTACATTGATTGATATATATATATTGCTCTTTGTGCTAATATATTGCATTTCATATATGCACTTTTATATTTTTATATATTTAACTTTATACAGTTTGTACTTTTTACTTATTTTTGTATTTTCTATTACTTGTTTTTTTATAACTGCTGTCTGTCATTGGGTATTGCACATAGGATTTTCACCCATTGCTTATACTTGAAATGAAATGTAAAATGATTCACTTTGATGCTTGGTAGGGTTAATTTAGTTAACCCTGTGCTTTATTCCCCACTTTGTTATGACAGCTGTAATTATATAATTAGCTGTGTGTTGTTGACAGCAGAACATACATATTTAGCTGAATAAATATTCCTGTGTTCATATCGCGAGTCTTTCATGCGGGCGAAAACAAACATGAATGTTTCTACCGGAGAAAACTGAATTGGCAGTCTAGTTGTTTTTCATCACCAGGAGACTGCTGCTTGCTTTGGAATTTTTCCAATGGCGTCGCTGGCAGAAGCACAGTTATTTCAGTTAGACCACATACTGTTCTTTGTGTTCCATGTCTGCGGAAGAAAGTTTTAACCACCATTATCTTGTTGTTTTAATATTATCTTAAAGACGTTCCATAGGTAGAAATGCAATTTGAAGGTGGGTCTGTAAATCGCTTCGAGACTTTATTACATTATCTAGGTAAATACTACTTACAGCCACAAAATCTATTTCAAGCTATCTCAGTAGGCAGTAGGCAATCAGTTTACATGAACACAAACTATGAAAAGCCATACCAGTTTTGTCCTCAGCTGTTTGCCATCACGATAGCATTTGGGAAAACACTTGTATGATAACCCCGTGAAATGCCTTACTTTATGTACAGAGCCTGTGGAGAGACTATAATGTGCATCTTTTCCCTTCGGTGCCCCAGAAAAAGTAGAATAGGTCAACGGTGGCAAGTGAACTTCTACCGTGGCACCGTAGAGAGCGTCCTGATGAGTGGCGTCCCTGTGTGGTACGGCAACACCACTGCACAGGAAAAGAAAGCCATCCAGAGGGTCGTGAGGATGGCAGAGAAGATCATCAGGTGTGCACTTCTATGCATTGGCCATCTCAATCACAAAGGACTGCAACCACCCTGGGCACCTTATATTTTCCTCCCTGGTCGTCTGGTCGCTGATTCCGCAGCATCCTGGATTTTCCTGGATTACAGACTATTTGACGGGTCGTCCACAGTTTGTCAGACTGCAGGACTGTGTGTCTGACACTGTGGTCAGCAGCACTGGTGCTCCACAGGGAACGGTTCTATCCCCATTCCTGTTCACCCTATACACCTCAGACTTCCAGTTCAACTCAGAGTCCTGCCATCTGGTTGGTTGTGTCAGCGAGGGAAACGATGAGGAGTACAGGGGCGTCGTGGACTCCTTCGTTGAGTGGTGCAGCTCAACACAGACAAGACGAAGGAGATGGTGGTGGACTGGTGTGTGTGTGTGTGTGTGTGTGTGTGTGTGTGTGTGTGTGTGTGTGTGTGTGTGTGTGTGTGTGTGTGTGTGTGTGTGTGTGTGTGTGTGTGTGTGTGTGTGTCTGTGTGTGTGTGTGTGTGTGTGTGTGTGTGTGTCTGTGTGCGGCCTAATTTTCTGGAAACGTGTCAGCATTCAGTGAGTCACATTTGTGTGTGTGTGTGTGTGTGTGTGTGTGGAGAGGCCAGCACAATATAGGATATAGTAATGTGTTTGTAGACTGCAGTGATAGGCAAGCCTGAGATTAGATTCATCGGTACAGAGCATGAAGAATGAATGAATGAATGAATGAATGAATGAATGAATGAATGAATGAATGAATGAATGAATGAATGAATGAATGAATGAATACAGAATAGTACAAGAATGGACGTATTGAATTGACCCTGTCATCTTCTTCTCTGTCTGCACAATAGTTTATAAATTATATATACAATTATATTACATGGATTGAAGGACAGTCTATGCCCACTCCAATTAGTTTCCTGTTAATCGATTGTGGCCTCTGCAATTATATAATCGTGAAAGGTTTTAAATCATTAATTTAAATAAAGGAACAAAATAAATAAAAACTGTCAAGGTGCTCCACTGGTGAGCTAATTAAATTGTTAAAGCACTTCAACCTGATTCAGTGATCTACACAATGATGTCATGCTGGAGGGTGGGGTAGCACTGCCTTGTTTGATTGCTGCCACTGACTGGCTGCCTTTCACCTGGTAGGGAGGGGGCTGCTTGCTGTCACAATGCAGTGGACTGCAGTGATGGAAAATTAACCGTTTGAAGTAGAGAATATGGCTTATGTGGTGGAACGTTATGGGAACATAATTCACTGTTTGTATTGAGTGTGTGTTGCACCACGGACCGGTTAGGGTGCGTACCGGGTTGTTGTTGTTGTTGTGGGGTGCTAGCTGTTCCATACTAAACACGCCGCCTCCGACTCCCATTCATCGGCTCTAAACTGGTGACCCCGACGTTTTCGAGATAGATTCCGAAGACATAGTGAACATGGCTGAGTTTTGGGAACATGCCGCTACAGCGTGGTTCGCACACGTGGAGGCACACTTTGCCTGCCGCCAGGTCCGTGACGAGGACCTGAAGTATTTTCACATGGTGGCAGCGCTGGGGAGCTCCACGTCATCCAGGTTGGTCGGTTTTATCGCGGATCCCCCACGCCACGGCAAATATGAGGCGATTAAAGCCCTTCCCCTTAAGAAATTTTGCCTATCTGCTAAGGAGAGGGCACGCCAGATTCTGGATAGTCAGAGTTTGGGGGACAGCAAACCGTCCCAGCTCATGGAGAACATGCTGAATCTGCTGGGGGGGGGAGTATCCCCGGATTTAGTTTGTGGAGACGTTCCTGCGCCACTTGCCGCCCCGGGTTCAGACGGCGCTGGCCAACACGACCATTACTGAACCCCACGCCCTGGCTGAGGAGGCTGACCGCTTCTTCCTGGCGACCCAGCAGCCCGGTGCAGATGTGCTAGCTGCAACGCTCAGTGCTCCCTCGCCGGTTAGGAGGGCTTGGGGGGAGCAGACCGTGGTGGTTCCAGGCCGGCGTGGGGACGCAGGAGAATGTTTTTACCACGCGCAGTTTGGGGCCAAGGAGAAGAAGTGCATCGCTCCCTGCAGCTACAAGCCTCCGGGAAACGAGAAGGCCGGCGCTCGGTAGTGGCCCCCAGCGTTGGCGGCACGAGCGGGCTGCTCTTCGTTAGCAGGCTGCTCTTCGTTAGCAGGCTGCTCTTCGTTAGCGACAGTGTCTCGGGAAGCCGGTTTCTCTGTGACACGGGCGCTCAGCGGAGCGTGGTTCCTGCGTCGAGGGAGGACGTCGCTCGAGGGGGGCACGGACCGCAGTTGACGACAGCTAATGGCAGCCCCATCCGCACTTATGGCGTGAGGCCGATGTGTTTATGTGTTGGGGGGCAGCGGTTCAACTGGGATTTCGTCATAGCATACATTTATTTTCCCCTCCTCGGGGCAGATTTTTGATGTGCTCACGGGCTCCTGGTGGACGTTAGAAACAAACGCTTGGTTGATGTCTTGACGTTTTCCTCCCTTGTGTGTACGCTTGGCAAAGCGGCGTACAACGGGCTGTCCCCTTCTAAACTCGCAGTAGCGAAGACAGAGTTCTCAACCATGGAACGCCTGGGTATCATCCGCCGGTCTGACAGTCCTTGGGCGTCTCGCAAATCGTCCCCAAGCCTAATGGCGTTTGGCGCCCGTGTGGGGACTGCCGCCGCCTCAACGACGCTACGACACCCGACCGCTACCCGGTGCCGCACATTCAGGACTTTTCGGTAGGCTGGTGTTTTCTAAGGTGGACCTAGTGCGTGGATACCACCAGGTGCCCATGCATTACCTGGACATTCCCAAAACGGCGGTGATAACGCCATTTGAGTTGTTCGAGTTCCTGCGGATGCCTTTGGGCTCAAGAATGCCGCTCAAACATTCCAGCACCTGATGAATTCGGTGCTGCGGGGCTTACCGTTTGTTTTCGTCTACCTTGACGATATACTCGTCGCCAGCACTTCTGAGGAGGAACACCTGTCTCACCTCCGGGCCCTTTTCACGAGGCTCAGCCAACACGGGTTGATAATCAACCCTGCAAAGTGTCTGTTCGGGGTGTTTGGCATTGACTTCCTTGGGCACCGCGTCACCAAAGGCGGAGCAGCACCAGTTTCCTCGCCCACACACGGCCCGGTCACTCCGTGGGTTCCTAGGGATGGTGACCTTCTACCACCGTTTCATCGCCCGGACCGCCCACATTATGCGGTCGCTGTATGAGGCATTAAAATGTAAAGCCCCCATCCAGGAGATCAACTGGATGACGGAGGCTGAGGTTGCTTTTAAGGAGGTCAAGACCGCGCTGGCTCAGGCGGCCTTGTTGGCGCATCCGTCGCCCACGGCCCCCATCTCCATTACCACCGATGCATCGGACTACGCCGTCGGTGCGGTGCATGAGCAGTGGGTGGACGGCGCCTGGCAACCACTTGCCTTTTTCAGCCACCAGCTAACGACCAGGGAACGCAGGTACAGCGCTTTTGACCGGGAGCTCCTTGGACTCTGGCTGGCCGTGCGGCACTTCCGATTTTTGCTGGAAGGCCGTGAATTTACGGCGTTTGTTGACCACAAGCCGCCACGTTCGCCATGTCCAAGGTGGCGGAGCCTTGGTCTGCTCGCCAGCAACGACAGCTTTCCTACATCTCGGAGTTCACCACGGACATCCAGCACGTGGCTGGCAAGTCAAACCTTGTCGCAGATTGCCTCTCCAGGGTCGTCATCGGAGCCGTGCAGTTGGGCCTCGACTATACCCGCATGGCAATGGACCAGATCACGGACCCCAGCGTCCAGGCCCTGAAGGGGGCTGATGTGGGGCTGCGCCTGGAGGATGTGGTTTTCGGCGACGCAGGCGTTGTTCTCCTGTGTGACGTCTCCACGGGCCCGGTCGTTCCCACCAGCTGGAGGTGTTCCGTGTTCGAGGCGGTGCACAACCTGTCGCACCCCGGCGGGAAGCCTTCGGTGCGGATGGTGGCCGCGAAATTCGTCTAGCGGGGGCACAAAAAGGACGTGAGGGCTTGGGCCGGCATGTGTGTGGCTTGCCAGCGTGCTAAGGTGCACCGCCACACGAAGGCCCCACTGGAGAAATTCCTGGTGCCTGAGAGGAGGTTTGACCACGTCAACATCGATCTGGTTGGTCCATTACACTCCTCCCAGGGTTTTTCCTTCCTCCTAA
Organism: Muraenolepis orangiensis; assembly: GCA_027704905.1. NCBI lineage: Eukaryota > Metazoa > Chordata > Actinopteri > Gadiformes > Muraenolepididae > Muraenolepis > Muraenolepis orangiensis. Next base: position 31,413,055 of record CM051009.1, on the reverse strand, counting down.
CTATGGTGGACAGGACGACCCGTTGGCCGGAGGCGGTCCCACTTGCGTCGACAGCGGCGGCTGACATAGCCCGGGCCTTCATTGCGACATGGGTGTCGTTTCGGCACCCCTTCGGACATTTCCTCGGACCGCAGTTCGCAGTTCACGTCCGAGCTCTGGAACGCTGTGGCCGGAGGTTGGGGGTTAAGCTCCACCCGACAACCGCTTATCACCCTCAGGCCAACGGTCTCTGCGAGCGTTTCCATTGCTCCATGAAGGCGGCCTTCAGGGCCGGGCTGACGGACGGTAATTGGGTCGACAAGCTGCCTTGGGTTATGCTGGGCCTGAGGACCGCACCTACGGAGGATCTGCGGTGCTCCGCGGCTGAGATGGTCTACGGTCAGCCACTGAGGGTTCCAGGGGATTTCATCCCCAACGCATCGGCCCCCTGATCGGCGACGGCCCAGCGTGTTTTCCTGCAGGACGCCGCTAAGGTTTTTGCTCCGATCCCCACTGCTCAGCACGGCACTCAGGTGTCCCGGGTTCCCGAGGGGCTTCGCTCAGCGGAGCACGTGTTCATCCGGCACCACGCTCACAGAGGCCCCCTGCAGCCTCCTTACGACGGGCCTTTCCGGGTTTTGGAACACGGGGGCAAGCACTTGGTGGTCGACCTGGGTGGCAAAGCCGAGCACGTCTCGGTGGACCAGGTGAAGGCTGCTCAACTGGACTCGGACCAGCCGGTGGTGCTGGCAAGGCCTCCGCGACGGGGTCGCCCCCCCGGCCTTGACCCCTGTCACCGAATTGGGGCCTGCGGTTCCAGTCCCACCTTGCCCAGCGGCCACCCCTGTAGAGGTCGCCTCCCCTAGAGGTCGCCTCCCCGGCTCCCGTTCTCCGGAGTCGTGGTGGTCGGCCTGTCGTTCCTCCTCGCCGCACAGACTTTGTGTATGGGTGAATTCTGGCAGAGAGAGACTTTTGTTTGGCCCCTTGGAACCTTGTTACCACGGGAGTAAGCAGTGGGCGGATTTTTAGACACCGTTGGTATCTTGATACGCGTAATTATTTTGACATCGACGGTGTCTCAATTATTCCCAAGGGGGTCGACGGTATCTGAGTATTTAGGGTTTTTGTTAACGGAGGTGTAACACACACACACACACACAAGCACACACACACACACACACACACACAAGCACACACACACACACACACACACACACAGACACACATGCACACACACTCGCGCGGGCTGTTGACTTATGGGAAGCCAAGGGAAAGAGAAGCAGGGCATCTTTCAGAGGGGCTGTGTCTGTGGTGCTGTTTTAAATGTGTGTGTGTGTGTGTGTGTGTGTGTGTGTGTGTGTGTGTGTGTGTGTGTGTGTGTGTGTGTGTGTGTGTGTGTGTGTGTGTGTGTGTGTGTGTGTGTGTGTGTCTATCTCTGTGTGTGGAACATACATGTGTGTGGGGGAACACGGCTCTAGCTTCACTGTTCCGCACCAATGCAATCTTCCTTGGCCATGACCATGTGACAGGTGGCTGACAGGGAGAGGGAGATTGTGTGTGTGTGTGTGTGTGTGTGTGTGTCTGTCTTTGTCCTGTGTGTGTGTCTGTGTGTCTGTGTGTGTGTGACATAAAATGTCTGTGCTTTTATAACACATAGAGCTTCTACAATTTTAGTAGACTTTGCCTATTTACAATAGGCAAAGGCAGTGTATTTCAACCTGTGTTAACGGTACCACCGGTGGTACACAAGGGGTACTGCAGGTGGTACATGGGGATTTAATTCATGAAATAGACACATTTACGATAATAGGACAATTTTTAATTGATAATTGAAATGTTATATCTTATTAATAGTGTTCAGTTAATGTAATATTGGAGCTTGTCATTATTAAAAAACATATAGTGTCACTTTGTGCATTCCATCATATGTTTTCCATTGATGTGTTGGGTTAACCTGTGTTCCCCACTGGCCCACGGCCCTCCTGCAGTAATCAGTGAGTATCAAGGTGGTGCTGGACCTCTCTGCTCAGTCACTGTGTGTGTATTTATCTCCTCTTTATCCACTTCTTACAGGTGGTCCCTGAAAGCCCTGGAGGAAAATGTTGTGCTACACCAACAATTCAAAGGATGGGGAACCACTGGTCTAAGGATGACACCTATTTGTGTTGGTAGGTATTAAAATGCTGATCCATTCAGGTGTGTGTGTGTGTGCATGTGCGCAACTCTGTGGGTGTTAATTACAACAGTTCTGCTACGTTAAAACAGATTCAAACGCCAGTATTGACAAACCCTCAAAACATAGACACACCCTGTGTGTCTTACTGCTGCTTCATGCACATGGTTTGAGCCCTTCAACTGTGGAATGTGAAGTTGATGATGACACACTGTCACGCCCACACACTGTTGATGATGTCACACTGTCACGCCCACACACTGTGGAATGTGAAGTTGATGATGTCACACTGTCACGCCCACACACTGCTGGAAGTCCCTTTGGACAAAAGAGTCTGCTGAAATGACTATAATCTAATGTAATCTAATGTAATCTAATGTAATCTAATGTAATCTAACCTGACGGAGGAACATGAGAGTCATGTTGTTTTATTCGCTGGCCAGGAAGCAACAGGCAATAATGAAGAAGAAAGAAAAGCTGAAATCCCAGCTCTGTTGAACCATGTGGAATGTTCACAAAATAGGGCTGGCAGGAAAAAAATCTGTCTGGCCTCTCTCTCTCTCTCTCTCTCTCTCTCTCTCTCTCTCTCTCTCTCTCTCTCTCTCTCTCTCTCTCTCTCTCTCTCTCTCTCTCTCTCTCTCTCTCTCGCTCTCTCTCTCTCTCTCTCTCTCTCTCTCTCTCTCGTCTGATTGACTGAGCTCTACCACAGATTATTCTGCTTTGATGGTCCTTGCTGATAAAATGAATTTATGTTGCTTATTTTTCCCCCCTCCTCTGATCTCTGTATGTGTTGTGTGTGTGTGTGTGTGTGTGTGTGTGTGTGTGTGTGTGTGTGTGTGTGTGTGTGTGTGTGTGTGTGTGTGTGTGTGTGTTTGTGTATGTGTGTGTGTTTGTGTGTGTGTGCGTTTGTTCGTTTGTTCATTTTCTCTCCATCATGACTGCTGTAGGTGTATTTGTGTAGGAGTGATGTCACGCCATGCTGGTAGGGGGCGGTGGGGGGAGGTACATTCATCTGTTGCTGTACAGCTGTTTCAGTGTGCAACCCTCAGCCCCATAACAACGTTATCACACGGCTAACAAGCGGTTGTTGCCAAGGTCGCCTTGCCTAACAGAACTTTTTTTTTATCACTGAATGGAACCTGTTTCCATGGTGAGAATGGGTTGCTGCCTTTATACAAATTGCAATGTGACAAACTAATGTGCAACTGCCATCCCCACTAGACTCTGATGGATTGTAACCGCGATGGAAAGAGAAATTGACGGTCGCAATTTGACGGTGTCATGTCTCGGAAAATATTGAAATATGAAAATATTGACAGTTATCACGGTTAGATCTCTTGCACACAAGAATGCACCTTTTGTGGCCGTCTGTCTTTCTCCAAACCCGTTTTGAACTGCTTGTGCAAAACCACAAGGTTATATCATCAGGTGAGAAGTGGTGTCATGTCTCGGATTGGAAATATTGACGTTAGATCTCGTGCACACAAGAATGCACGTTTGTGGTCGTTTGTCAGTCCTCTAAACCCTTTGGAGAACCGCTGTTTTTCCCCTTCTAAGTTAAGTAACCTTAGTAACCGGTTGTAGGTTAAATTATTATTATCATCATTATTAATATTAATAATTTCGAAATTATTTGATTTGGATAATTCTTGTTGTTGAATTGCGCAAAAAACATTTAAAAAGCATTTTAAAGTGCCAGTAGTGCAGCAGCATCACAAATACAGTGCAGTACAGTGCAAAACAGTGCAGTAACTTTAATGAGTCCAGAAAGTCCAGCAAATGTATGAAAGTGAATGACAGCGTAATGTTAATGACATGTTATGATAGAGTAATGTTAATGACATGTTATGATAGAGTAATGTTAATGACATGTTATGATAGTGTAATGTTAATGACATGTTATGATAGAGTAATGTTAATGACATGTTATGATAGAGTAATGTTAATGACATGTTATGATAGAGTAATGTTAATGACATGTTATGATAGAGTAATGTTAATGACATGTTATGATAGAGTAATGTTAATGACATGTTATGATAGTGTAATGTTAATGACATGTTATGATAGTGTAATGTTAATGACATGTTATGATAGAGTAATGTTAATGACATGTTATGATAGAGTAATGTTAATGACATGTTATGATAGTGTAATGTTAATGACATGTTATGATAGTGTAATGTTAATGACATGTTATGATAGTGTAATGTTAATGACATGTATGATAG
>CM051009.1:31395946-31407672 GCA_027704905.1 Muraenolepis orangiensis | reverse complement strand
GGCACTTAAGGATTGGGGCAGAAGTGTGTGCTTGGCAGCGTGTGTGTGTAATGGTCTTGCGGTGCCAGAGCAACCCCTGGCGCTATGGAGAGGCCGTGGGAGTGAGGATGGAGAGAGAGGAGGCAGAGTGGAGCACCGCAGTACACCAGGGTCCCAGCTTCACGACCTCCCCAACCCTCTCCCCCCCCCCCACCCCCACCGCCTCCTGCCTCCTCCTAACCCCGGCGTTCTTCTGCATCTCTGCTGGTGCCTGAGCCACCCCACAATATCACCCTTCAACGCTTTGCCGTCCGGATGACATTTTGATTGCGGTGTGGCTGTCTGTGGCTGAAGCCGCGCTCGCAGGCTTACACACCGGGTCAAACCACTTCTAACACGGGGCATTACTAGGGATCAGCGGGGAATCTGTTCTGTCGTCCTTGGGACCAAATGGCTTGTTTCCTCTCCTGCTGTTGTGTTGTCCTTGTCGTCTCTACTACTGATTTGTTTATTTACCCACTGGTGGATATTGAGTCAAAGTTATCACTTTATAATGTTGGACAAACTCATGGGAATCCATCTACTGGTGGAAGTCGGAATGGTAGTCATGGATTATTGGATAAACGAGACAACCGGCTTTTATTGTCGTCCAAATTACTCGGCAAAAAACATACCGACTCAACAAGACCTTTCAACTTTCTTATCCATCGCCGTGAGCCAGCTGAAACCCAGCGGGGAGGGTGGCAAAAATCACAGACTTGATGCCCGGACGACATGATGTGGACGAGAGAGGATGTTCAGCTGGTGTGGTTGCGTTGAATACGGTAAGCCTGGATTTAGCGGTGAGGGAGGGAGGAAGGGAGGACGATGGAGGAAGAGAGAGAGAGGAGAGAGAGAGAGAGTGAGAGAGAGAGAGCAGCTGAGAATGAGATTTTTCTTTTAAAAGAAGTAGAGAGAAGGAAGAGCTGAGAGAAGGAGAGAGAGGGATGGGGGGAGGAGAGAGAGACGAGAGAGGAGAGATGATGATTGAGTAGATGAGAGAGAGAGAGAGAGAGAGAGCATGTGTTTGAATGAACTACATTTGCTCAAATACAGTTGTTACAGTTCTTAATTTTCTCACTTGCTGTATGAGAATGATAGTTATTATGTTCTCAATGCCCCTTGTATGAGAATTGGTGGAAGAGTATGGCATATGGCAAATACAAATCTTGAACCTTGAATATTTTCATATATATAGTAAGTAATGTTTATTCAGTACAGCACAGTATTACAAGTGTAAAAATAGTTGAAACTGGGACCATTAAACAATACAAAGAACCAAAAATAAAAATATAAGCAACAACAGACCTTAAAATAAAATAAAAACACTACACAGCATAAGGCAAGACACAAGGCCAGTTTGATAACCTCTACCTCCACCATTGAAGATAGGCGGGAGGTGATGTTTTTGGCCTTGTTTGTTTGTCGTTTTTTTGGTTTGTTAGCAATATTACTCAAAAAAATTATTACCGCAAAAAATACTGAATTGGACGAAGCTAGGAACAGTTGATAAGATGTTGCTGCAGATCTGGATCCAGATCCAGGAGACTTTTTGGTGAGTCAATACAGTCCAATAGAGTTATGAGTCAATAGAGACCACCACAAGTATGCCTGTAGGAAGACCGTGCCGCCCAGAGCGCTCTCACTTCAAAGGGATGATTACCTTTAGCTGTTAGAGCAGTGCCAGGTAAGAACCATAACCAGTAAGACCTGGTCCAAGGACTCAAGTGACCTACTGGTGATGTAGGGAAGGACCAGGTCTATATTAAAGGCTTTTAATATGTAAAACAATGTACCTTAATATGTATCCTGAACTTGATGGGAAGCCATCAAGAAGATGAGATGGTGTGATTATTTCATTTTTGGATTAAAACATTCGGATTTTTGGATTTAAAAAAAATGCTTTTTGCACTAGATATGTACAATATTATTGGTCATCCCTACTTAGACACTTCTTTATTGTTATTTATATAATTGTTGTTTATATTCATACTGAATTCATACTGCTGCAGTGAATGGGGTAGTATGCATTCCAATGTATCATATGTTACTCATGGCCAAAATAAAGAATCTTGAATCTTGGATCCCCATTAGCCTCCCTAGCGTGGTTGGTCCTCGGGTCCATACAAAAACAACAACAATAAAGACAGACAATTAAAATCACACTACAAACACTACACACTACAACACTACACACTACAAACACTACACACTACAAACACTACACACTACACACTACACACTACACACTACAAAAGACAAAACAAGCAAACATCAAAACAAAAACATAACTGGGCAGAACCTTCAATCATAACAGAAGATGGAACCTGCAGAACATTTCCGTGAAATTGCAATGCCCTTTCTCATCATGGAAATAATGTGATCCATCAGACCAAGACAACTCATATAACACCCAGCTATTTGGTGTCGGTGACCTGCTCAACTGATATCCCATCTTTAAAGAGTGGCACGTTTTGCCAATGTTCAGTACTCATTGGTTAATTCTCACCTATTTGGTAATGCAACACAACTCAACCTTTAGATGATCTCACACACACTCTCAATGCAGTAAGGTGTGCTGAGCTGGAGTTCACCCACCAGCACCACCTCAGCCTCCACCTGCTTTGGTTCTGCTCTGTAATGTATTGTAAGCTACACAATGGGTTGAGATATCTGATGTACCCATGGGCGGGGAGGGGGCGGGGGTTGTATAGTGTTCCCTGTGGCCACATGTTGGTATGCTGTATCTGACTGTATGCCATGTTCTAAATCCTACAGCAGGGAGCACCCTGAAAAGCTATACCGCCAAACTAAAGTGTATTAGTTCATGCAATGAATGGTTACATCTGTAACATAAGTGATCCTGTTCCTGTCAATACTGAAGGAAGGACATGTCACATGTCACAGTTCATTTCATGACACTTGTTCTGAGGCTGTACATTTTTAAGTGAGCTAATACCAATCCTTTCCTTGGTAAATTTGATAACAAAGATGTAGTTTTGTAAGTTGAACACATATAAATAGTCACATGAACAGACCCCACCTCAAACCAAGCAGGTAGTTAGCCTGGGTATGAACCATGGGCTGAATATCCAATTTGTCATACCTCAGGCTGGGCTTTGTCTTCGGAATGCTCTGAGCTCAGAAAGTAGGTCTCTCCTTTTTTCACAATGTCTGATAATACTTCATTGAAACATATGCTAGTTCCTAATAGCCTTCTTGCTTCAAGAGAGATGGATTGTCTGGCTTTAAAGAAAACAAAGTAAACAAACAATTGGTCTTGGTCTACCATGTTGTTTTATTAGAAGTGTCTAACTCTGTGAGCCCTTTCAATCTACATGGCCCAGATGTTTCTTTCTCTTATGTTTCCCAAATCGTTCCCTTCTCACCAGCAGTGCTGTGCTGTGAGTTGTCCTGGCTGGACCTGGTCAACAGCTTTGCAGCAGCATTCTGGACCATTTGTAGATGGTCCAGAGATGACTCGCTGAGCCAGGTATAAAGGGTCGTCTAGCTGGGATTACGTAAAAGTGTGAATGATCATCTCTACCTCAGGTTGGGATGCATCAGACCCGAGTTTGGCAATGTGTCTTAGACGGAAGCAACATGTACGAGTCAACCATTTCACATGTTGATTGAGGTGCATAACCTGATATAGAAATAGCACTGATATGTTGAATATCAAGACTGTACATGTGAAGAAAAGGACCGATTACACTGAGCAACCATGGATGCTGTGCTGTCTAAATCAATGCTCTAAGCAAGGACTTAAGTCCTATACAGAGAAACTAATATAGGACCCAGGACAGAACCAGGCACATCACATGAAAGGGCAGCAGTTTTAGTCAAGCAGGGACCAGAAAAACTCCTAGCCGAGGGATGGGAGGAGATCCGGTCCAGGGCGCACCCAGAGACACCAACCCACTGCCTAAACCTTTCAGTCAGAATGCGGTGATCTACAGTATCAAAGATCTAAGATCTAAGATCCAGCAGCACTAAAACCGAGCATTAACCCACATCATAAAACATCATGTCATTGAAGACTCTGAGAAGAGCTGTTTAAATGGAAAGCTTCTGACGGAAACCAGATTGTAATTTTTCTAAAATCTTATATGCAGTCAAGTTAGCAGTGAGCTGTTTGGCAAAAGCTTTGTCTTTTATTTTTTATAGAGCTTTTTGAATATTTAAGAGCAATTTAACATAGAGACCAGGCATGGACCAATAGACCAAAGTACATTTTTAGCATGGACATTGGCAAAATATCTATGTATCTCTTGAGGTAGGTTGCTGCCCACCAGATCAATGAGTCTTCTAGGAGAGAAGCATTCCAAAATTGATGGCCGAGTTGGATTAGTTGAAAAGGGAATAGAAGAGTGGATGAAGTTAGCCCTGACATGGCTAATCTTATTCAAAAAGAAAGAGAGATAACGGCAATCCTTATTGGAAACGACGGGAGAAGCAAGCGGTGCCTTTTGGGTTGCGCTTACTGGAGGATATTTGGTCATAACCTCAGCCATGTTGTTCTGCTGGCCTGGACGGGACACCCGTGAAAAACATCAACTGCTTCCGTTTACTGGGTCTGCAGATTTACGACTACCTGGCGTAGACCCGCAAAACCGAGGTCATGCTGAAGAAGGCACATCAGCGCCTCTATGTCCTGCAGTGCCTCATAAAAAGCAGAATAGGCCAACGGTGGCTAGTTAACTTTTACTGTGGCACCGTAGAGAGCGTCCTGATGAATGGCGTCACTGTGTGGTACGGAAACACCACTGTATAGGACAAGAAAGCCAACCAGAGGGTCTTAAGAACAGCAGAAAAGATCATCAGGTGAGCAAGTCCATGCATTGAGGAGATTGTGTCAGAGGAAGGCCATCTCCATCCTTAACCTTCTCTTCTCCCCCCTACTGTCTGGTTGCCGGTAACACAGCATTCGTACAATGAATACCAGGTTCCAGGATAGTCTCAACATCAATTAATCAACATCGCCTACTGAACTGCTAGTAGTGCTGCCACTATCATTACATTGTCATTAACATTACACTTTCATACTTTGCTGGACTTTCTGGACTCATCATAGTTTCTGCACTATATTCATAATGCTGCTGCACTACTGGCACTTTAAATGCTTTTAAATCAGATTAGTTTTGTTAAATTTCTGAGGGATTTAAAGTTATGCATTTTGGAGCCTATTTAATCAGCTGCCACATGAGAAATATTTATGAACGTGCTTCCCCCTCTCCCTGGGTGTCGGCAGCACAAAGACTTTATCTTAATTATCAACAAGTTAGAATGCAGCTTTACTCAAATATTTTTCTCTCTCTCTCTCTCTCTCACAGCGCTGTTCTTTTGTACGAACGTGTGAAGCGTTGTTTGAACTCCGGGGCTCTCCGCTGGTGTGTTCGGGGGAGGGGCGCACGTTTAGCTCATACCAGGGTGAGGACGTGGTGGGTTGCCTTCAATGTGCATTCATCACCACCACTACCACTACCACCACACCACATCCCCACCACCACCACAACTACACCCTATCCCTATCCCCATCCCCACCACCACACCACATCCCTACCACCACCACCACCACCACCACACCCCTACCACCACCACACCCCTACCACCACCACACCCCTATCACCACCACACCCCATCCCCACCACCACAACTACACCCTATCCCCACCACCACCACACCCCTACCACCACCACCACCACTACCACACCCACGCCACACTCCATCCCTACCACCACCACACCCCACCCCCACCACCACACCCCATCAACACCACCACCACCATCACCAGCAACACCACCACCACCACACCCCATCCCCACCACCACCACCACCACACCCCATCCCCACCACCACCACCACCATACCCCATCCCTACAACCACCACCACCACCACCACCACCACCACCACACCCCATCCCTACAACCACCACCACCACCACCACCACACCCCATCCCTACAACCACCACCACCACACCCCATCCCCACCACCACCACCACCACCACCACCACCACACCCCATCCCCACCACCACCCCCACCACCACCACCACACCCCATCCCTACCACCACCACCACATCCCCACCACCACTACACCCCCGACCCACCCCATCCCCATCACTACCACCACCACCACCACCACCAAAACGCGCCATCCCTACCACCACCACCACCACATCCACACCTCCGCCCCACCCCATCCCCACCACCACCACCACCACCACACCTCCGCCCCAACCCATCCCTACCATCACCACCACCACCACCACCACACCTCCGCCCAACCCATCCCTACCACAATCACCACCACCACCACACCCCCACCCCATCCCACCACCACTTATTTCCATTTCAAAGCCATCTGCTCTTTGGGATATAATCCCATCCTAGGTCATTGGTATGTGAACACTCCTAACTGCTGACTAGGACAAAGATATTAATGAACAAAAGCAGACAGAAAAAGCAGGGAGAGGGTGGGGGGGGGGGAAGAGGAGGAGAGGAGAAGGAGTTACTGCATAATTAATGAAGGCGATGGAAAGGTAGGGTGACCGCCATCAAAGGTATGAGAGAGAGAGAGAGAGAGAGAGAGAGAGAGAGAGGAGAGAGAGAGAGAGAGAGAGAGAGAGAGAGAGAGAGAGAGAGAGAGAGAGAGAGGAGAGAGAGAGACTTCTGGAATCCACCTGTGTGTATATATGTGTGTGAGTATTTGAAAGAGGAAGGTTAATGCAGATAGGCGGGGGAGAGGAGCTGGAGGCGGTCTTTAACCTGCAGATGAGTAGAAGCCATCCATAGGAAGGAAACAAATAACAGCTGCTTTGAAACCAATTGGCCACGCGTGTTTCCTTGTGTGTGTGTGTGTGTGTGTGTCCTAATGGTGACAAGAGCCCTTCAGAAAAAGTTTGGACTTCTAACCATAACTTCTGACAGTTTGGTAGAGTTGGATGCAACTAGAAAGAGATCCCTGGGCAAAAAAGGCAAAGTAACACGTTTTGTTAGAAGGTGAGAAGGGGGGAGAAGGAGAGAAGAGCCCGGAATATTCAAATGATGCTTCCAACACCCCTTTAGGGTCCTGGTCCGCTCTCCGCTGTCTCTCCGCTTCCAGTCAGCCCATTGCTCTGTTGTGTGGTTTATATATTTTTACATTTTTCTTTCATCTCTCTCTGACAGTTAAGGTTAAACCCGCTTGCAAAAGATGAAAGCAGTGAAATACGGAAAAGACATGAAAAATGTATGGGAAGCTTGGAGAAAAGAGAGAACACTACATGTTGCCATAAGCTGAACGCAGACAACTCTTCTCTACGTCTTGCTAGATGAAATCTAAATCTGGAGGATTGGATCCTCTTTATGGGTCACATGCATGTACACACATAGTGAAATTAGTTTCTCTATATTTAACCCACCATAGTATTAGGAGCAGTGGACAGCTATTGTATCTCAGCTGCCCGGGGAGCAGAGTAGGGGTCTGGTGCCTTGCTCAAGGGCAACTTGAACCGGTGACAATCTGGTTCCAAGCTATTCATCCAAAAGAAGCGCCACACAGCGCTGTCTTTTGTAAGAAAGCGTGAAGCGTTGTGTGTGAAACCAGATGTGATCACGCCACTAAACCTGACACTTCTTCTGCGTTTCACATTCATCCTTTTCATTATACTACATTTACAAAACTACTCTTGTGTTCATATTGTATGCTGAGTAAAGAGTGAATTACCACCACCAAACGCGTTTCAGCTTTAAAAAAAAAAAAGTCTCTCTCTATCTCTCTCTATCTCTCTCTCTCTCTCTCTCTCTCTCTCTCTCTCTCTCTCCCCTTCCCTCTCTTTCTCTCTCTCTCGCTCTCTCGCTCTCTCGCTCCATGTCTATCCCCTTCCTCTCTCTCTCTCTCTCTCTCTCTCTCTCTCTCTCTCTCTCTCTCTCTCTCTCTCTCTCTCTCTCTCTCTCTCACACACACACAAACACACGCTTGCTTACACACGCACACGCACACGCACACGCACACGCACACACACACACACACCCGCTCGCTTACACCACACACACACACACACACACACACACACACCACACACACACACACACACACACACACACACACACACACACACACACACCCGCTTGCTTACACACACACACACACACACACACACACACACACACACACACACACACACCCGCTCGCTTACACACACACACACACACACACACACACACACACACACACACACACACACACACACACACACACACACACGCGCACACACACACACACACACACACACACGTAGGTGTTGAATACAAATGTGTTTTAGCTCTAATCAGCCGTGGACAATCATTTGCCACGGAGGGCAAGTAGCACATTTGTCACACAGGTTGAGCTGCTGTCATTTGCATACCTCCTGCTAGAACTAGAGCTATGATTTAAACCTCCGCTCTGAGCCGTCTGGGACCGGGATTGCAACCCAACTCTGTGGGATCAATTTGAACAAACATAATTGAGCTAATTTGAATGGATTTGGATTTGGATTTTGCATATTATATCCATGGGGGGGGATTTTCCAAGAAGACATTTCCATCACATATTATAAGTAAACTGTGTGTGTGTTTTGTGTGTGTGTGTGTGTGTGTGTGTGTGTGTGTGTGTGTGTGTAACCTTTTCAATTCTCCACCAATTGCAAAGCTATTGTTCCTCTCATTGCGTTGTTTGATTGTTAGTTTGGTAAAATAATTGTTCTGTGGGGTTGTTTCACTGTAGAAAAACTGTATGAATAACACCCCCCCACACACACACACACACACACCTGTGATGTTTGGGCTCTGCAAACTGGATGGAAAATCTACAGTTTGACCAGCAGTAATTCAAATGAAAAGCAACGACTAATGTTTAGCCGTTTGTGTGTGTGTGTGTGTGTGTCTCTTTGTCTGTCTGTTGCGGTATATGTGTCCATACATCTGGTCATGCCATTAAGTATTTGAAGAGCCGCCCACACAGATGAAATTGATTATATTCACACCGGAACCTGCGCTACAAGTTCCAATGGTCTAATTACCCGTCCACCTGCCCAAAATAAACCTTTATCTGCTTTGACAAAATTTGTTTTGAAGAGATCACTTTTTTTCTGCATACCGCACTGCATTAACACCCCCCCCCCCCCCCAGATCTATACTGGGTTTAGGATGCCGTGCATGAGGAAAATAAACAGGCAGGTATCTAGAACTCCGCCAGGAGACACGACAATGGGAATAGGTCAGAGTCCCATTGGGAAGTGGACTGAGAGACTATAGGGACGACCTGATGCCGCTGTTTGGTTTCTGATTGCGATACTTAAATGTTGAGTAGCTTCCGATACCGATCCAATGCACCAATGTTTTCTGTCATTAGAAAGCTGATTTCTAGTGTAGGCCATTTACTAGTTTTGTCATACATACAACGGAATAATATACTTTATTATTATTAACTATTATTTACAATACAAACAGTTTAATAACGACCAGTAAATTTAAGAAGATGAATGCGAAGCTATTGTTAGATCGGAAGTCTTTGATAAGGTATTAATTTTCAATTCAAAATGGTACAAAAGCAATGGTTCATGGGAGAAGTTTCTTTACTCTTGTAGCTTTTCTGCCTTCCTTCCGTTTTTCCTTTTTTGGTTATGTGGTTATGTACGGTCACAGTTCATCTCGTCATTGGTTTGCTTAGTTCCAGGCTGAAAACATCGATGGATTGAAATAATTGGAAACAAACTTCTGGAAGCGTTCAAATAGTGGGCCATTACTGTTGTTAAGGAGCTTAACATTTAGTTTTTATGGTGCTTCTTGCATTCTGCACCGCCTTCTGCTTTGGCATTTGGCTCTCAATCGACGTAGTGGTTGGTGTATACTTGCTTTACCTCTTCAGCTGTTGTGGTCTTTGTATGTTTCTGTTGTTTGTACAGTAGCATCTAGCTAGCCTATATGACAGTGCTAGGCTAGTGTAGTAAAAGCTATATGGCCCCCTGTGCAGCAGCCTATGTTAAAAACAAGGGAAAATGATTTAGATGAAAGACGAGCAGGTACTCTCAAACTATTTGTTGTTCAAATTTAAGGACATATAAAAAGGAAAATATGAAATCACGACCCATCCTATTGAGAATCAATACTAAGAAAATATCGAACAAACAAGCTGCAACCACGACTACAGTTGTTGTTTTTTCCCCAGGGAAGAGACGAATGAAGCGGTTTGCAGATAACCATCTCTCAGGCCGGGGAGAGAGCCTCAGCCATTAGTTTAAAACCAGCATGAAGGATATGGATGGATAGAAAGATAAATAGATATCTTCATCGTGCAATAAGGCTACTTTTTAATGGAGCGCGATCCATCTCTCTATCTATCTTTCTATCCCATATGCCAGATGCCAGATGCCATTTCCCGTTTGGCCCCTCATCACAGGCCCCACCACGTTATGTGTGTGTGTGTTTGTGTGTGTTTGTGGGTTTGTGTGTGTGTTTGTGTGTGAGTACGCGTGCATGGTCTTGCTCAGTTTCCCCCTTGACTGCCTAAAGTGTACTGAGCAGCTAACCAGTATCATACCTTGGGTAGACCTTTCAATAAACCAGCTTATTCCCTCACTTCCAGCCCATACCCACAGCTATTCTCTCTCTCTCTCTCTCTCTCTCTCTCTCTCTCTCTCCCCTCTCTCTCTCTCTCTCTCTCTCTCTCTCTCTCTCTCTCTCTCTCTCTCTCTCTCTCTCTCTCTCTCTCTCTCTCTCTCTCTCTCTCTCTCTCTCTCTCTCTCTCTCTCTCTCATCCCCTCACTTTCTTTCTCACATACTCTGACACAATACACACACAAACACACACACACACACACACACACACACACACACACACACACACACACACACACACACACACACACACACACACACACACACACACACACACACACACACACACACACACACACACACACACACACACACACACACACACACACACACACACACACGTGTGTAAGGACAAACATACCCACACCCACTCAAACAACAAACCAACACTTTGAACACACACACACACACACACACACACACACACACACACACACACACCACACAGACACACGCACACATACACACATACACACACACACACACATTTGTCCATCTGACATGCACGTAACATGTGAACACAACCCCCCAGACACACACATACACACACTCACACTCACTTTCACTCACTCGCTGGCACACACCCACATTCACGCACACACACACACGCACACGCACACAATTGGAAATCGATCAATAACTAACCTAAGCAACTAAGTGTTGCTCCCTTCCCTTCTTCGGAAATGACGTCTCCTTTGTGACGGAGACTCACTTCTTCATCACCCCCAGCTGTCTTCTCTTCGGAATCAGATCCTTTGGGACACAAATATTTGATTTCCAAATAAGACCACCAGGCCATGATGGTTAAAATCCAAACTATAAGACTGAAGGAAGTCCTATAGGACGGGAGTATGGCGCCGTGCGAGATGGCTGCCGTGTTGCGAGCTCCCGCACGACGACGCAGTTTTTTGTTATTTCTTCTTTTTATCGCGACTATCTTTGTTCAGAAAGTTAGCAGCACGTTCATTTATGACTTTTGCACACTTCTGGTGAACAGATCGACAGTCGCTCGCCCCCTACCGGAGTTTTTTCTTTCTTTCGACTCGGACGTCCCGCCCGAAGTCAC
>CM051009.1:31369543-31395446 GCA_027704905.1 Muraenolepis orangiensis | reverse complement strand
AAACACTAATGTTAGACCAAACACTAGTGTTACATACAACACTAATGTTAGACCAAACACTAATGTTACATAAAACACTAATGTTAGACCACACTAATGTTAGATAAAACACTAATGTTAGACCAAACACTAATGTTACATAAAACACTAATCTTAGACCAAACACTAATGTTACATACAACTCTAATGTTAGACCAAACACTAATGTTACACAAAACACTAATGTTAGACCAAACACTAATGTTACATAAAACACTAATCTTAGACCAAACACTAATGTTACATAAAACACTAATCTTAGACCAAACACTAATGTTACATGAAACACTAATCTTAGACCAAACACTAATGTTACATAAAACACTAATCTTAGACCAAACACTAATGTTACATAAAACACTAATGGTACATCGATGTTAACACTGTTACACCAAACATTGAACATCGTAGCCTCGTACAGCGTGTGTGTGTGTGTGTGTGTGTGTGTGTGTGTGTGTGTGTGTGTGTGTGTGTGTGTGTGTGTGTGTGTGTGTGTGTGTGTGTGTGTGTGTGTGTGTGTGTGTGTGTGTGTGTGGTAAGTTGGGCGTGGTTGGTTCCCGGTAGTTCATTTGAGGGGAGTAATAAGACACAACGGAACCTACCAGCCACGATCCACAGGACAGCCGACAGGACGGCGAACGTCATTGGAAACGCCATGGTGGTCGTTAACTCGGATCATTAATCTAAACTCTTTATTATAGATCACCGATTTACCGAAAACCCGATAGAAAAGACCTTTCGCAGTCGACGACCGGCCGAGTCGAAACCGAAAGTAGAAATGTGTTCGTCCGACCACGTGACGTCAAAAGATGACGGAATACTCGAATGTCTATATCCTACATATTTATTGTATGGCTAATAACAGCGACCCCTATGGGCGAAATGGTACCATGGTTTTTGGACCAATATTCTCACTAGTAGTGAGACGCTGATAGTGAGACACTGTTTCAGTGTTAAAGTATTAATACTAATAAAGGAAAAACACCTGCTTTGAAAGCCACAAACTAGTCTACCTCTGTCAAGTTATTTATATATATTTTTTGTATTATAAAAGTGGGAAGGGTTAGGGGTCACCCACCCAAGTGCCATAACTTTCCCCTCAGATCAAAGCCTGGGGCAGAATTTGGTTTTCTCTTTCAAGTCATGAAGTCGTGAAGACAAATAAGAAGAAGCAAACTTCGGATTCGAATGAGAGTTCGACCCAAAAAAACTAAAAAAAGACTTCCCCTCCTCGCTCACTACATCCGTTAGTTCAAGATTCAAGATTCAAGATAACTTTATTTATCCCGAGGGAAATTAAGGTGCAACAGTTGAAACAGGGGGAATAAATGCACACACAAATATACTAATACCTAAAAGCTAAATACTAAATAACAACAAACTAACTAAACAAAACTAGTATAAACAAAATATAACTAAATTAACTCTAGATGAAATCTAAATGTATTGATAGATGAATTGCACAATTATAGTATTATTACAGTAATACGTAGGTATACAATACACAACAATACGTATAGTGAAAATTGGCAGTAATAAAATACTAATAAATAACTCAGATGAATACTGAAAAAGTGACATGTGAAAAGTGAAATAGAATTTACAGTGCAAAATTACAGTGAGAGGATTTACAGTGCGTTGACCAAAAATAATAATAACAGTGCGTTGGCCTCAGGTCACTGAGTCTCCACTGTCCCTCTCACGACCCGAGGTAGATGAATTATAGAGAGTGATGCGTTCTGTGGTACACCTGGGAATGTGATGTTCCGTTGTGATGTCAGGCCGTCTCGGGGATCGTCGCACACTGGAAGACGTCCTTCTCGTCTGCCTCCGACGGTTGTGATGTCACAAATAATAAAAAATCACAGAGAGCGAGCGAGAGAGGGAGAGAGGGAGGGAGCGGAGGCTTTTTCATCTTCCATCGTGGCTTACTGTGACGTCACAAAACCATGCCTCTACAACAGCGGCGGTTGCGTCGTGTCAGAAGTTTGAGGAGCGTCGCCCCCTTGTGGCACCCAGGGAGACGCGCAGCCTCGGCTCTCTGGCCCTGCAAAAGTGACGACACCACAGACTGTGGATGTTTTTAAAAAAGGCCTAAAAACACATCTTTTTAGAATAGCCTTTCAATAGATTTTTAAAAAACCCCACTGGTTGCCATGCCGGCGTAAACGTCGCTGCTTTTATTCTGTTGTTTTATTTAAACCATTTTTACTCTGTAGCACTTTTAGTTTTGTCTACGCAAATTAAAAGTGTGCATATAAATATCATTTATTATTATTATTATTAAAAGTACAGATTATATTTTAGGTTCAACAAATAATTCAACGGCGTGCAAATTCCCTCGGTGCTGGTCATGCAATCGTATCCCAACACTAAAGGCTGAACCATGACACACACACACACACACACACACACACACACACACACACACACACACACACACACACACACACACACACACACACACACACACACACACACACACACACACACACACACACACACACACACACACACACACACACACCTGTAGTGCTCATTGAAGTCAAGCCGGAAGCTGAGGAAGCGAAGGCTCTGGTCAGTACTGGTCATCAGCAGCACTAGGAACTGCTGCACGAGGCCCTGAGTAAAGGAGCCGAGGAAGGAAGAGATAATAAGGTTAGTTAAGGTTAGTAGATAATAAGTCTTACTATGTTACAGAATAACTTCTGATCCAGCAGTCCTATGTTATTCACAGCAGAACTGATCAAGCAGTCCTCGTATATGGGTTAGGGTGAGGTATGGGTTAAGGACAGCAACCCCCCTGGGCACCATCTCTTCTCCCCCCTACCATCCGGTCGCTGGTTCCACAGCATCCCTACAAGGACTACCAGGTTCAAGGACAGTTTTTATCCACAGGCAGTGGGCCTACTGAACTGCTAGGAGGGCTGCCACTATCATAACATTGTCATCAATATTACATTACTCTTTCATACATTATCACACTTTGGCTGGACTCATTACAGTTTACACTGTATTCATGATGCTGCTGCACTACTGGCACTTTTAAATGCTTTAAATGTACATATCATCCATCAGTCACTTTATTGTTATTTTCATTTTTATTGTGTATAGTATTTTTATAGTATTGTGTTTTAGAAATTCATACTGCGGAAGGAAACGGGGAGTAAAAATCTTGAATATTACAGCAGAACTTCTGATCCAGCAGTCCTACCGTGTCATAAGATAACTTCTGATCCAGCAGTCCTACTGTGTTATAAGATAACCTCTGATCCAGTAGTCCTACTGTGTTATAACAGAACTTCTGATCCAGCAGTCCTACTGTGTTATAACAGAGCTTCTGATCCAGCAGTCCTACTGTGTTATAGCAGAACTTCTGATCCAGCAGTCCTACTGTGTTATAGCAGAACTTCTGATCCAGCAGTCCTACTGTGTTATAGCAGAACTTCTGATCCAACAGTCCTATTGATATTATATATCTTGTTTGACAAGAGGTTCATGAACTCTCACTCCATCATCTGCAGATTTATTTTTAATTATTTATTTATTTATTTATTTATTCATTTCATTTTAATTAATTTTTATTTTATTTAATATTTTAAATATATATTTTTTTATTGTGTATATTTTTTGTATAGTATTGTTTTTGTAGATTTATACTGCGGGAGGGAATAGGGAGTAAGCATTTCAATGTTCTTTTAATGGCAAATAAATATCTTGTATCTTGTATCCTCCCCCTCACTCAATATTATTTAGTTATAATTCAGATAATTATATGATAATTCAGTGAAATATGACACATTAAGTTACTTTAGGAAGAACTATCCCTAACCCTAACCCTTATCCTAACCCTATATCCTATATCAATCTTCTCCTCAGGTATACAGACTACTCTGACTGCTTGTGGCTCTCTCTGTTCCTATAGAAGAATGTCTACCATGTGGACATTGGTGTAGCAATATGCATGGAATGTGCTTGGACTGCAGGAGAATCTCTCACCTGGGGTCTTATGTTTGACAATGTTGTGCCGAGAGACGGGAGTCGGAGGCGGGGTATTTAAAGTCAAAGGGGACGTTTATTCAGCATGAGAAGAACATAAACACCACATGACTTTCTACCGGAAGAGGAACAAAAACGGTCCCGTGCACTAATGTCCCCGGCAACACAATACCCCACCCGTAGTTCCGTGAGTGAATTATGTCACTCCACCACACAAGCCCCCCCAGAATTCACCCATAGTCAAAATCTCTGTGTCGGGGAGGGACGATGACCCGACCACGACGGTGTGGAGCCACAGGCGGGATCCCGCCGTCCACAAGGTCGGAGGGCAAGGGTGTCAACGAGGTCAAGGGCACCGCGACAGGAGGCGGGGGCCGCGACACGGGAGGTCGGCCTCGACGAGGGGGCTGAGCCAACGCCAATGTTCTGGAAACATCCACATGCGCTGGCTTAATCCTGTCAACAGAGACAGTCTCATGTCTACCACCAACATCCACCACCAGACTCTTGTCCCCGCGTTGTATGACCCTGAACGGGCCGTCGTAGGGGGGGTGTAGGGGTCTGCGGTGGGGGTCGTGGCGAATGAACACAAAAGAGTAGACGAGCTCTGCCGACGAGGACTGCAGGTCCTCCTTGGGGGCGCACCTGAGACCGAGCATCACCCACGGGAGCTTATCCACCCAGTTGCCGTCTGTGAGGCCGGCGCGCAGGGCCGCTTTCATGGATCGGTGGAAATGCTCACATTAGCCGTTAGCCTGGGGGTGATAGGCAGTCATGCGGTGCAGCTTGACTCCCAAACCTTCGGCAACCGCGTTTCAGAGCTCTGAGGTAAACTGGGAGCCACGGTCGGAGGAGAGGTCGGACGGGGTCCCAAAGCGCGTAACCCACATGCTGATGAATGTGCGGGCCACATCGGAAGACGCTGTCGAGGAGAGGGGAACGGCCTCGGGCCAGCGTGTCGTCCTGTCCACCATCGTGAAGAGGTAGGTGAAGCTGTGAGAGGAGGGGAGTGTGCCTACGAGGTCGACATTCACATGGTCGAACCTCCTCTCGGGAACAGCAAAAAGTTCGAAAGGGGCTCTAGTATGGCAATGTATTTTAGCCCGTTGACAGGCCACACATGAGCCAACCCAGGTTTTCACATCCTTCTTAAGTCTCTGCCACACAAACTTCTGAGAAACCAACTACACAGATGTATCGCCTCAAAAACGGGCCAGTGCCAGTTCGCAGGGACTAGCGGTCGAGGCTGGCCCATGGAGACATCGCACAACAACTTTGCGCCCGAGTCACCGACATCGACCTCCTCCAGGCGTAATCCTGTGTCCGAGGTCTTGAGAGTCTGGACCCCGTGGTCAGAGGCCGGGTCCGTGATCATGCAGAGGTAATCGAGGCCCAGTTGAACAGCTCCAATGATTAATGTGGAGAGGCAGTCCGCAACCAAGATGTGTTGGATGTCCGTGGTGTACTCAAAAATGTACGAGAGCTGGCGCTGCTGGCGGGTGGACCATGGCTCGGCCACTTTGGACATGCAGAATGTGAGTGGCTTGCGGTCCACGAATGCCGTAAACTCACGGCCCTCCAGCAGGAACCAGAAGTGGCGTATGCGTGGTTTTCACCCACGTGACTAAGTCCTTGACAACGGTTGCTATCCGCCATGTTGGAGCCCCTCAAACGTAAACACTGAGTCACAATACAGACGCTCGAGTGAAGAAAACGATGGTTCATTGTATTATAGTTGGCTGTGGAAGTAAAAGGACTGCATAGGACTATTCCGTATACCTTCTGTTATACATAATCAAGGTGTCAAGAGTTTGCTTTTATAGGCCTTCAATTGCTGTTTGTTGTAATAGCTGGTCTCCAAAATGAGGTAGCTTAGCAAATCTGTTGCCTCGAGTCAAACTGATCGGGATACTAGCCGGGTCGACACCAAACAGCGATATATTTTGTAAATATCTCCTCTTTATATGTATTTCGAGACATTTTGCGTACTCAGAAGGGATATATTTAGCTAGATATTCCAAGTCATCCTTGGTTTCTTTTTGTGAAAGATCCATAAAGAGCTAGATACAAATGGCTTATGTTTACATAGATTTTAACACTGCGAGGGGCTCCAACATGGCCGACACCCAAATATAGACAGCCATCTGACGTCATCTGAAAACCACCCATTGCCAACCAGAGGCCAAGGAGTTCTCTGTAGAATGCACTGTACTTGCGCTCTCTGGGGGTTAACTGGCAAGTGGCTGCCAGGCGCCGTTGACCCATTGCTCGTGCACCATCAGACGCGTCGGTTGTGATAGCGATGGGGGCCTTGTGTGACCCGTGAGCCAACATGGCGGCTTGGCTCAGGGCGGCTTTTGTGGCATCGACGGTCTGGCTGGGGGACGTGCCTTTCGAGCCTCGTACAGCGGGCGCATGGTGTGGGCTGCCCGGCGGATGAACCGGTGATAAAATGTCACCATCCCGAGGAATTCCATAGAGGGGGGGCCTTTAGTGTCAATGTGGTGCTCAACACCGTGTTTGGTAGTGGCGGCAGAAAAGGTGGGCTATGTCAAGCTTGGAAACTCACGGAGAAGACGTTGGTATTCGTCACCCTCTGAGAGTGAGCTGGAGAGCCCGCCGTATGTCGCCTCGCCGCAGACACATACGTACAACGAAAATGTCAGTGCATCCACCAGGCGGCTGTTCTTAACGTCTACCAGTAGCCCGTTAGCACAGGAAGTCTGCACCGAGGAGGGAGAAGGAGATGTCAGGTAACGTTAAACCGAAGTTGTGCTATTCAGCTAACTGTTTGACATCGACCAAAGTAAACTTCAGTTAAACTATTAAGAATCCTATCGTAAGTCTTAATAAAATAAAGTGAATGTGCCTACTGCGTGACCGCTGCAGCCTGTGTCATACGAGATGAGACATTGGCTTAGTTGTTACAGCTAACATTAGCTGTAACCTATAACCTGTAACCTGTAACCACGGTGACCGTGTATGATTGTATTTACTTTGTTAATTAATGACTGACATGATGTATATGTCAGTCAAGCTATGACAAGCTATGACCACCTGATGGCGTTTTAGGGTTTGATTGAGCATTCAATTTACTAAATGGTTCGGGTCTCCAGAGCAAAGAGCCTCTAGAGCACGTCCATCAACGGTAGGTTATGGTCTGAGCTGGTGGAGGAGAAGGACCTGGCACATCAATTCAACATACACCAGTCCACAGTGAGCTGCATTATTGCAACATGGACACGTTTTGTAGCCACTGCACTGGGGTCTCAATGCATCTGGCTCACGCCTGCAGAAGTGCAAGCTTACCTCCCTGAGGAATTCAGAGATTTCCCAGACACCCAGGTCATCTTGGACTGCACTGAGCTCAAGTGTCAGACACCATCCTTACCACTCCTGCAAAGTGAGATGTACTCCATCTACAAATCTCACTGCACCATGAAAGGGCTTATTGGCAGACATTTACAGTGGCATGCCTGTTGTCAAACTACCAAAACAAGGCATTAGTTAAGGCATGGGTTAAGTAAAGCTTTGGTTCAACACCAGGTTTTTGTTTTTTAATTGAGTGAATTTTGTTTATTCCAGTGGCAGATCATTTTGTTTAACATTCTGTAAATCTTATGTACACAAACATTATCAATGTAAGCAAACTGTTGAATGCAGTAACTGTTGTAACTGTAACTGTTGAAGTCTATAAGTCTATAAGTCTATAAGTATAGATTTGTAAAAATGAACATTGTAACATATTGGCTAAAAAAATCATGATTGAAAAATGTAATACTGTAATAACATATTTTAGAACATTTTGTCATTCCAATCTTTCATTGAAGAACCTGGGTTTTGCTCATATTCATTTGTCAAAGACAAGTTTCTTGGCATGTATATGTAGAAAAATAAATGGTCAGCTTTTTCTCTAATTGATCTTTGCACTTGTGGATCCATGTGTAATTGTTACAAACAGGAGCATTGGCTGTGTGTCAACACCACTGGCGATGAATCACAAAGCGTAATCTAAGAAGAGAAAAAAATAGAAATAGAAAAAATAGAAATATACCCTCTGCTTCATGGAAAAGAGCAAATAGATTATTATGAGTAGAACAGTTATTGTTATTGCTACTGAACCATGCTCCTAGACGATGCCTACCCTCCTAAATGCTTAGCTTTACATTCTCTCCCTACTCAAACTAACTTGAATAACCTTTCTTGATAACTATTATGCCTTAGATCAGGGGTGTCCAAACTGTTTTCACTGAAGGCCACAGAAAAAAATGCGAAAGGTTGGGCCACTCACTAAAGTTAAGGTATATCGCCTCACCTCTAGTGTATTAACAGTAATACAAATCAATCAAATGTAGTTACATTCATAAAATCTATCGAATTATGCTTGATAATGTAATATACTTAAAGAAAAAAAAATTGCATAAATCACATGGGATTTCATTTGTCAATTTTTTTTATTTTTACAAAAAGGGTTGGCAGCTCATTCTCCAAACAGCCGTCTCAGATTGGTTCTTGGTCAGGATGGGGACCCCATTCACAGCCCTGTAAAAAGAGGGACCCCATCCACAGCCCTGTATGAAGAGGGACCCCATCCACAGCCCTGTATGAAGAGGGACCCCATCCACAGCCCTGTATGAAGAGGGACCCCATCCACAGCCCTGTATGAAGAGAGACCCCATCCACAGCCCTGTATGAAGAGGGACCCCATCCACAGCCCTGTATGAAGAGAGACCCCATCCACAGCCCTGTATGAAGAGGGACCCCATCCACAGCCCTGTATGAAGAGGGACCCCATCCACAGCCCTGTATGAAGAGAGACCCCATCCACAGCCCTGTATGAAGAGAGACCCCATCCACAGCCCTGTATGAAGAGGGACCCCATCCACAGCCCTGTATGAAGAGAGACCCCATCCACAGCCCTGTATGAAGAGGGACCCCATCCACAGCCCTGTATGAAGAGGGACCCCATCCACAGCCCTGTATGAAGAGGGACCCCATCCACAGCCCTGTATGAAGAGAGACCCCATCCACAGCCCTGTATGAAGAGAGACCCCATCCACAGCCCTGTATGAAGAGGGACCCCATCCACAGCCCTGTATGAAGAGAGACCCCATCCACAGCCCTGTATGAAGAGGGACCCCATCCACAGCCCTGTATGAAGAGAGACCCCATCCACAGCCCTGTATGAAGAGGGACCCCATCCACAGCCCTGTATGAAGAGGGACCCCATCCACAGCCCTGTATGAAGAGAGACCCCATCCACAGCCCTGTATGAAGAGAGACCCCATCCACAGCCCTGTATGAAGAGGGACCCCATCCACAGCCCTGTATGAAGAGAGACCCCATCCACAGCCCTGTATGAAGAGGGACCCCATCCACAGCCCTGTATGAAGAGGGACCCCATCCACAGCCCTGTATGAAGAGAGACCCCATCCACAGCCCTGTATGAAGAGGGACCCCATCCACAGCCCTGTATGAAGAGGGACCCCATCCACAGCCCTGTATGAAGAGGGAAAAATAAGAGGACAAGGGGAAGGGTAGGCTTTATTTAAGCTGGTTATGCAAATCATTTATTGCGGTTGTTAACACATCAGCTAACGTTTTTAATAAAAATGTTATCAACTTTAATTGACTGAATTTATTAAGTAATTGGGCTTTTGAAAACATGAATACTGAGTAATATCACTCACCTACAATGGGAACAGCGTTGCACGTAATGGGAGCAGTGATGCTGCGCTTGGGGATGGCTGGCAGGTCTGGAGTTAGTTTGGTGGTTGAGATGCGAAGGACATCACAGAGATGGCTGTCCGTCATTTTGGTTCTCAATCTGCTTTTGTTCAGATTTAACAGCGAAAAAGTTTGCTCGCATTTGTATGTTGTGCCAAACAGACTCGTCATTATTTTTGCGTGGCGTCGCATCAGAGGAAACTTGGCCTTTTCCAATCTCCGGTAGAAGTCGGGTAGGAAGAGGAGCTGATGTTGGTTCTTCAGAGAATCATCACACTGCATTTCTTGGAAGCGCTGAATTGTGTCATAAGAGATGTGATCACAGGCACATATTTCCTCTTTTTAGCAGAAAGGTCGGCCTTTGGATGAGCATTTGATTTCGGACGAAGTTGCGTAGTTGCTTCTCAAAAAGACGAAGCTTCGCACAGAATGCTTTCATGTGTGCATAAAGTTGTGGTACAAGCTGGTCTTTGCCTTGTAGGCTCTTGTTCAGTGAGTTAAGATGACCAGTAAGATCAACTAGAAAGGCCAGGTCTGCCAACCATAAGAGGTCGGTTCTTCTCTTTCAAAAACGGGTCAATTTCTGATCTCAGTGAATAAAACCGCTTCAGCACGGAGCCGTGACTAAGCCAGCGCACTTCACAATGATAGAGTACGTCCCCCTATTCAGCATCAACATCAGATAGGAACGCTTGAAATTCTCTGTGGTAGACCCCTCGTGCTCAAATTATGTTGACAGTTTTCACTACTGTGGTCATCACATCGCCAAGCTGGACTTGGCACAGAGAGCTTCTTGGTGGATGATACAGTGCATTTTAACAGCCTCGTACCATAGATGCCATTCCTTTGGGCTCGCCTGTCATAGCTGGAGCCCCGCCCGTTGCAACTCCACACAGCTTGACCCATTTAAGTTGCATCCTGTCAATTGCACCTGACATGTCCTGACCCGTTGTTGTGCCCTTTAGACTCCGAAGACCAAGCAGCTCCTCCGTAATGCAAAAGTTATCGTCAACTCCCCACAAAGAAATGAACAGTTGTGCAGTGTCTGTGGCATCTGTGCTTTCATCACATGCAATCGAGTAAAAATCAAAAGCACAAGCACTTTATGTGACACTTTTTGTAAGTTAGCCAACAAGTCTTTCGATTCGCCGCACAATTGTGTTTCTGGACATGCTCACGTTGTTGAATTCCTGCATCTTTTCCGGGCACATTATTCCAGCGACTTTAGTGAGGCACTGTTTAACGAAGTCACCGTCTGAGAAAGCTTTCCTGTGTCGCGCTATGAGTTGAGCTACCTCGTAGCTGGCTATTGTAGAGTTTTCCTGTGTTTTGTTAGCGCGGTGAAAAATAATTTCTCCTCTCACTCAGCAGCAGTCTAAGACGTGTAGGCCAGATGCTTGGTTCCGTAGTGTCGTCGTACATTATAGTCTTTCATCACTACAACCGTTCCACCGTTTCATCGCAAACAGACACACTTCCCCTTGACTTCTTTGAAGAAATATTCATTTTCCCACAGTGTCTGAAAATTTCTGCATTCACTTGCTATATTGCTTTTCTTTGGTTCCGTCACTGCGAGGACTCGAACCACCAACCTTTCGGTTAACAGCCGAACGCCCTAACCGATTGCGCCACAGAGACTAGTGAGAGTGCTTACCATGTAAGGACTTCCGAATGTACTCCAGTACTAAAGTTACGACCGATATATCAAGCAGGTTTTTGAGCTGAAGAAGAACAAGAACCAGAATAAGAAGAACAACATAAATTTGCCCTGCCATAGTCTCATTTATTCAACTTTACCAGCGAAATAAAATCAACAAACCACAGGATTATATGCTAATAACCACAGTGATGCATTGGAAAACAAGCGAGAGAGAGACAAAGACTAGAAACTAGAATCTAACGACCAAGTTGTGTCCAATTCCGTGTATCACTTTTTGAGTTATCTTGCAAACAGACAAACAAACAGACAAACTGGGGCGAAAAAACATAACCTTCTCCCATCTTCGATGGAATAGGTAATAAGATGGAACCAACGCAAAGCCTTAAAATGGAATAAAAACAGGTGTGTCCTATATCCAATGTAGTAATAATGTCTGGTAGGAATTGACTTGGAGTCCCTGGGTCACATGATGTGGCAACACATTGTGCAGGCTATTAAATAAGCACTGACTGGTCCTTTCTGGGACATACTTCATAAAGTGACATACAGTATGTATGAAGCACAATATTGTGCATTGTGTTTGCTCATTGTTTACCGTACCACGTGTACCAAGTTCAAACAACAACAACCAGTTGATTTGGGTGTGGAAGTCTTTGGGTGTGAAATGGGCTCCATCACAACCTGTCAAGGCAGTTTTGCAATACTGGCTTGCCAGCACTTCTCTACCGTTGTACTTGATGCACAAACATCTAAATATGAATCCTCTTTTTTTGGTCACATACATGTAAACACACAATCCTAGTAGTTGGAGCAGTTGGTGGCTATTTTATATACAGTTGGGCAGTTTGCCCAGGTATTTTGGAGACTTGAACCGGCGACCAAGCCACTCTCGCCCCAAAATCGATCCCGTCACTGGGTGGACTCGAACCACCAACCTTTCGATTAACAGTCGAACGCGCTAACCGATTGCGCCACAGAGACATGTGAGAGTGCTCACCATGTAAGGACTTCCGAATGTAGTACAGTACTAAAGTTACGACCGATATATCAAGCAGGTTTTTGAGCTGAAGAAGAACAAGAACCAGAATAAGAAGAACAACATAAATTTGCCCTGCCATTGTCTCATTTATTCAACTTTACCAGCGAAATAAAATCAACAAACCACAGGATTATATGCTAATAACCACAGTGATGCATGGGAAATCAAGCGAAGAGAGAGACAAAGACTAGAAACTAGAATCTAACGACCATGTTGTGTCCAATTCCGTGTATCACTTTTTGAGTTATCTTGCAAACAGACAAACAAACAGACAAACTGGGGCGAAAAAACATAACCTTCTCCCATCTTCGATGGCATAGGTAATAAGATGGAACCAACGCAAAGCCTTAAAATGGAATAAAAACAGGTGTGTCCTATATCCAATGTAGTAATAATGTCTGGTAGGAATTGACTTGGAGTCCCTGGGTCACATGATGTGGCAACACATTGGGCAGGCTATTAAATAAGCACTGACTGGTCCTTTCTGGGACATACTTCATAAAGTGACATACAGTATGTATGAAGCACAATATTGTGCATTGTGTTTGCTCATTGTTTACCGTACCACGTGTACCAAGTTCAAACAACAACAATCAGTTGATTTGGGTGTGGAAGTCTTTGGGTGTGAAATGGGCTCCATCACAACCTGTCAAGGCAGTTTTGCAATACTGGCATGCCAGCACTTCTCTACCGTTGTACTTGATGCACAAACATCTAAATATGAATCCTCTTTTTTTGGTCACATACATGTAAACACACAATCCTAGTAGTTGGAGCAGTGGTGGCTATTTTATATACAGTGGGCAGTTTGCCCAGGTATTTTGGAGACTTGAACCGGCGACCAAGCCACTCTCGCCCCAAAATCGTTCCGTCACTGGGTGGACTCGAACCACCAACCTTTCGATTAACAGTCGAACGCGCTAACCGATTGCGCCACAGAGACATGTGAGAGTGCTAGCCATGCAAGGACTTCCGAATGTAGTACAGTACTAAAGTTACGACCGATATATCAAGCAGGTTTTTGAGCTGAAGAAGAACAAGAACCAGAATAAGAAGAACAACATAAATTTGCCCTGCCATTGTCTCATTTATTCAACTTTACCAGCGAAATAAAATCAACAAACCAAAGGATTATATGCTAATAACCACAGTGATGTATGGGAAATCAAGCGAGAGAGAGACAAAGACTAGAAACTAGAATCTAACGACCAAGTTGTGTCCAATTCCGTGTATCACTTTTTGAGTTATCTTGCAAACAGACAAACAAACAGACAAACTGGGCCGAAAAAACATAACCTTCTCCCATCTTCGATGGCATAGGTAATAAGATGTAACCAAAGCAAAGCCCTAAAATGGAATAAAAACAGGTGTGTCCTATATCCAATGTAGTAATAATGTCTGGTAGGAATTGACTTGGAGTCCCTGGGTCACATGATGTGGCAACACATTGGGCAGGCTATTAAATAAGCACTGACTGGTCCTTTCTGGGACATACTTCATAAAGTGACATACAGTATGTATGAAGCACAATATTGTGCATTGTGTTTGCTCATTGTTTACCGTACCACGTGTACCAAGTTCAAACAACAACAACCAGTTGATTTGGGTGTGGAAGTCTTTGGGTGTGAAATGGGCTCCATCACAACCTGTCAAGGCAGTTTTGCAATACTGGCATGCCAGCACTTCTCTACCGTTGTACTTGATGCACAAACATCTAAATATGAATCCTCTTTTTTTGGTCACATACATGTAAACACACAATCCTAGTAGTTGGAGCAGTTGGTGGCTATTTTATATACAGTTAGTACAGTTTGCCCAGGTATTTTGGAGACTTGAACCGGCGACCAAGCCACTGAGCTACTCTCGCCCCAAAATGATGCCCGTCACTGGGTGGACTCGAACCACCAACCTTTCGATTAACAGTCGAACGCGCTAACCGATTGCGCCACAGAGACATGTGAGAGTGCTAGTCATGCAAGGACTTCCGAATGTAGTACAGTACTAAAGTTACGACCGATATATCAAGCAGGTTTTTGAGCTGAAGAAGAACAAGAACCAGAATAAGAAGAACAACATAAATTTGCCCTGCCATAGTCTCATTTATTCAACTTTACCAGCGAAATAAAATCAACAAACCAAAGGATTATATGCTAATAACCACAGTGATGTATGGGAAATCAAGCGAAAGAGAGACAAAGACTAGAAACTAGAATCTAACGACCATGTTGTGTCCAATTCCGTGTATCACTTTTTGAGTTATCTTGCAAACAGACAAACAAACAGACAAACTGGGCCGAAAAAACATAACCTTCTCCCATCTTCGATGGCATAGGTAATAAGATGTAACCAAAGCAAAGCCCTAAAATGGAATAAAAACAGGTGTGTCCTATATCCAATGTAGTAATAATGTCTGGTAGGAATTGACTTGGAGTCCCTGGGTCACATGATGTGGCAACACATTGGGCAGGCTATTAAATAAGCACTGACTGGTCCTTTCTGGGACATACTTCATAAAGTGACATACAGTATGTATGAAGCACAATATTGTGCATTGTGTTTGCTCATTGTTTACCGTACCACGTGTACCAAGTTCAAACAACAACAACCAGTTGATTTGGGTGTGGAAGTCTTTGGGTGTGAAATGGGCTCCATCACAACCTGTCAAGGCAGTTTTGCAATACTGGCATGCCAGCACTTCTCTACCGTTGTACTTGATGCACAAACATCTAAATATGAATCCTCTTTTTTTGGTCACATACATGTAAACACACAATCCTAGTAGTTGGAGCAGTTGGTGGCTATTTTATATACAGTGTGCAGTTTGCCCAGGTATTTTGGAGACTTGAACCGGCGACCAAGCCACTGAGCTACTCTCGCCCCAAAATGTTGCCTGTCACTGGGTGGACTCGAACCACCAACCTTTCGATTAACAGTCGAACGCGCTAACCGATTGCGCCACAGAGACATGTGAGAGTGCTAGCCATGCAAGGACTTCCGAATGTAGTACAGTACTAAAGTTACGACCGATATATCAAGCAGGTTTTTGAGCTGAAGAAGAACAAGAACCAGAATAAGAAGAACAACATAAATTTGCCCTGCCATTGTCTCATTTATTCAACTTTACCAGCGAAATAAAATCAACAAACCAAAGGATTATATGCTAATAACCACAGTGATGTATGGGAAATCAAGCGAAAGAGAGACAAAGACTAGAAACTAGAATCTAACGACCAAGTTGTGTCCAATTCCGTGTATCACTTTTTGAGTTATCTTGCAAACAGACAAACAAACAGACAAACTGGGCCGAAAAAACATAACCTTCTCCCATCTTCGATGGCATAGGTAATAAGATGGAACCAAAGCAAAGCCCTAAAATGGAATAAAAACAGGTGTGTCCTATATCCAATGTAGTAATAATGTCTGGTAGGAATTGACTTGGAGTCCCTGGGTCACATGATGTGGCAACACATTGGGCAGGCTATTAAATAAGCACTGACTGGTCCTTTCTGGGACATACTTCATAAAGTGACATACAGTATGTATGAAGCACAATATTGTGCATTGTGTTTGCTCATTGTTTACCGTACCACGTGTACCAAGTTCAAACAACAACAACCAGTTGATTTGGGTGTGGAAGTCTTTGGGTGTGAAATGGGCTCCATCACAACCTGTCAAGGCAGTTTTGCAATACTGGCATGCCAGCACTTCTCTACCGTTGTACTTGATGGAAGTATGTCCTTTCTGGGACATACTTCATAAAGTGAAGCACAATATTGTGCTTTGTGTTTGCTCATTGTTTAACGTACCACGTGTACCAAGTTCAAACAACAACAATCAGTTGATTTGGGTGTGGAAGTCTTTGGGTGTGAAATGGGCTCCATCACAACCTGTCAAGGCAGTTTTGCAATACTGGCATGCCAGCACTTCTCTAGCGTTGTACTTGATGCACAAACATCTAAATATGAATCCTCTTTTTTTGGTCACATATGTAGCAGGTATATAAATATACAGGAATGCATTCCACCAATAATCCCTCACGTTTTATTTTATTGTTCCAATATTATTTATTGTCACTTTTATTTTGGTATGTTTACTACAAAAGACCGTTTTGGGAGCTAATGCTTTTATTTTGAAGTCTTCACTCCCGGCAGTGACGTCATCTACCTGCGTTGCACCCTCTCTCACTCAGTTGTTTGCATGGCAGACTGAGGTGAGGAGAGTTTGTCATGTGCTCTTTGTAGATTTCTGTTCTAAATTATGTTTACAGTGTTTATATAATCTTAAACTGTGAAACAAGGTTATAATATCATTCCATGGTGCTAATGTGTTGCTGTGTAGTTGTTTTGCAGAAGTTTGAGTGTTTTAGCAAACTTTTAGTTAAGTGTACTGTTTAGCAGCACGTGCGAGGACTCACACACAGCACCTGCAGCATGTTTAATGGCGTCTTTTCCCCACCACAGACTGGTGTGTTGCAGACGTCCATGTGTATTAATGCTGCTGCATTATTGTGTTTATTTCATGCAGAGGAATAAATACGCCACAGTTTCGGCTAAAGACAACAACCGAATCTCCTTGTCCATCAAACACGCACAACACAACACAGAGTCGTAGCAAGGGTCTGCTGAGAAGTAGGCCCAGACCGGCTACATTGGTGTCGTGACCCGGATCACATCGTGGATCAACACCAGCTTGGTCACCGGAGGTTGTCGGACGTCAAAACAACAACAAAAAAGAGGTTCCCTTATGAAGGTTATATTGAAGTGGCTTTGTCACAGTTAAGTGAAAGGAAAAGACATTGAAAAAAATGTCCATTGTTTATTGTGAATCAGTATTTTCAGTTTTTGTTGACATTAACTAAGTTTAAAAAAAAAAAAAAAAAAAAGAGATGGATTTCAATGTAATGGGGAAAGCTGTTCAAAATGTTTCTGGTTTTGGGAGGGGGGCGCAACTTCCTGGTTTGGAATTATTTAACTCTACAGTTGCTGGTTTGGGGAGGGGTGCACCGCTGTTTAACTCTTTTGTTGCAAGTCCAGGCGACATGATGTCGCCAGCGCCCAGCTACACCCGCCCAGTTATTGTTCCAGACAATGGAGGTTCCCCAGTTCTCACCTCCACCCGTCTACCTAGCCACCCGTCCCTTACCGACAGACCTACCTTTTCACTTTCGGCCATCCCAGACAGGAGTGACCCAGCTTTGAGTGATCTCATCGCACACATCGCCCAGCAAGTGGGACAGTCTATATCAGCTCAGTTAAAGGAAGAGAGTCAAGCGAATGAAGGCAGTCAAGCACGGGTTCAGAACTCAGGTGCAGGCCAGTCGCGCGTTGACTCCACACTTAACCTGACTGGTGTGAAGTTAGTCATGCAGTCCGATGTGAGAGAGCCTCCTGTGTACAGAGGAGATGGGTCTGACAAGCTCTCAGTGCATGAGTGGGAGGAGCTCATGGACACGTACTTGAGGAAGAGGAGCATACAGCTGGGTGAGCAGCATCAGGAGATGTTGACTAGATTAATGGGCAAAGCCAGAGACATTGTGAAGATAACGCTCCGTAGCAATCCGTTATTGAAGCCTCACGAGAACCCAAAAGTTATAACTGACATATTG
Source organism: Muraenolepis orangiensis (assembly GCA_027704905.1). NCBI lineage: Eukaryota > Metazoa > Chordata > Actinopteri > Gadiformes > Muraenolepididae > Muraenolepis > Muraenolepis orangiensis. The sequence continues at coordinate 31,377,377 of CM051009.1, read as the reverse complement.
AAACAGCATTTTGGTGGTGTGTCATGTTCGAGTATGCCCCTTGCAGACTTCTACAGCACTGTGCCTGTAGCAGGAGAGGACCCTGTCGGGTACTGGATCCGCCTTAACAAAGCTGTTGATGCAGCTGAGGAGGGCTTGAGCAGACATGGGAGACATATTGATGATCCCCGTCGAGAAGTAACCATGATGTTTGTCAAGTATTGTCCAGATCCCTCCATGGCTGCTGTGTTGCGGTTCAAAGCGCCAGAGAAGTGGACAGCTGGTGAAATACAGGAGCATGTTGACCGTTATCAAATCGAAATGAGAGAACAGCTGAACACCAGACCAAACCTCCCCAGCGCAGCAAGACATGTGGCAGCTCATGTTCAAACACCTGTGCCTGAGGAGGTGTCTAAGCCTAGCCTTCCAGTGTTGCCCCCAGTCCAGGCTGAAGCCAATGTCACATCTGCTCCTCAGTTTGATGGTAATTGCCTAAAGACTTTGATTGGCCTGCTTGACCGCACACTAGCTCAGAACAGCCAGGCGATGGCTCAGAACGGCCAGCCGATGGCTCAAAACAACCAGCCAATGTATAGGCAGCACCCGTCTGACCAGAGAAAACACTGCAAGGTATGCAAGTCTATGGAACACTCCACTCTAGCACACTGCTGGCGGGAGCGCCTGTGCTTGTCTTGTTTTAAGCCTGGCCATATCAAGAAAGACTGTCAGAGTTACACTCCCGGACGGGAGGACCAGGCCGCACATTCACCTCGAGAGCAGCAGCCTTTAAACTGACTGGCCCGCATTTGGAGAGGGGACGTGTGGGTGAGGACAAACAAACCCTCAGAAGTGACAGTGAATATGAACAGTGTTATGTGAAGTTGTGCGGTGCAGCACCGGCTGGTGTGACGATAATAGCACAGAACACGCATAGAGTTGAGCCATATGATGAGCTATTCTATGCTCCAGTCAATGTGAATAATATGTTCCAGATGCAGGGAATGCTTGATTCAGGTTCCATGGCCTGTACTTTCAGTGAAGAAGCAGTGTCAGAACCAAGACCGATGACTCAGGAAGTGGTTTTAGTTGGGTGTGGAGGAAAACTCACTAAACCGAAGTGCATGTACGAAGTTGAACTGAAGGTGTATGGGGAGAGCTGCATCGTTCCAGTTCTTGTGGTGCCAGGCCAGCGAGATGATCTCATCATTGGCACAAATGTGATCAAGTTTCTCATGCGCAAGTTGAAGAACAGTGATGATTACTGGCGGCTTATCTCCGTTTGCAGTCTTTCCTCATCCCCAGAGTGTGAACAGTTCTTGGACCTCATGGCGAACACATCCCGTTGGAGGGGTGAGGAGCTACCAGACAAAATTGGCACAGTCAAGCTGAAGCAGTCAGTCACTCTCCTAGCAATGCAAGAACACCTCGTTTGGGGTAAGCTACCTAACGATACTCCCATGTCACCGGGAAGCACTGTGATAGTTGAGCCGACCTCATCCAAGTCCATGCCACGTAACATCATGGTTGGCCGGATCGTGACACCTCTGTGGGGTGATAGGTGGGTCCCCATGAAGGTCACCAATCTGTCTGATAGACCAGTTACGCTGAAGAGGAACTGTAAACTGGCAGATGTGTCCCCCTGCTTAGCTGTAGAAGATTTTGAGCTCCTCCAAGGCTCTAGTCAGATTGACAAGGCTGTCCCAGGCAAGCACCATACACCAACCAGTCCTTCAGATCTCGAACAGAGGCTGCGAGATGTTGGCCTTGACAAACTTGACATACAACCTTGTCATACTAGCCACACAGGGAAGGAGAAGTTAGTCCAACTGCTCGAGTGTTACAACGATGTCTTCTCCAAGCATGAAATGGACTGCGGTGAGACGAAGGGCTTTGTCCACCGCATTCGACTTACCGATGATCGCCCATTCCGCCTTCCTTACCGGAGAGTACCCCCTGCTCACTACCAGAAACTACGTCAAGTCTTGACAGACATGGAGGAGCAAGGGATCATTCGGAAATCTATGAGTGAGTATGCCTCACCACTGGTGATGGTATGGAAGAAGGACGGAAACTTGAGGATCTGCACCGATTTCCGGTGGTTGAATGCGAGAACACTCAAGGACGCCCATCCTCTTCCACATCAGTCAGACTGCTTGGCTGCCTTGGGAGGGAACACCTTCTTCAGCACGATGGACTTAACGTCCGGCTTCTACAACGTCCCCATGGCTGAAGAGGACAAAAAATACACAGCCTTCACCACACCGCTAGGCTTGCATGAGTATAACAGGATGCCGCAGGGACTGTGCAATAGTCCTGCCTCATTTATGCGCATGATGCTGAGTATATTTGGGGACATGAACTTCAGCAGCTTATTATGTTATTTGGATGACTTGCTTGTTTTCGCATCAACTGAAGAGGAGGCCCTACAGAGACTGGAGGTCGTCTTCCAGCGCCTGCGAGACAACAACCTCAAGTTGAGTCCTAAGAAGTGTCACCTGATGCGATCGTCTGTCAAGTTTCTGGGTCATATCATAGATGGCGGCGGAGTAGCTGTGGATCCCACAAAGGTGGAAGTCATATCCACGATGTCGAAGTCTGATCTCATGGAAGATGACGGATGTACACCCTCAGTAAGGAGGATCAAATCCTATTTGGGCATGGTGTTCTTCTACCAGCACTTCATCCCTAGTTGCTCTTCCATTGCCAAGCCACTCTTTGCTCTGACTGCTGGACAAAAGAGAAGAGGAAGGATGAAAGTGAAAGTGAATGTGAAGGCAGGAACATTCAGGAAACTGAAACCTGATGACTGGACTCCAGAGTGTGACATCGCCTTTGACAGTCTTAAAGAAAGTCTGCTGGACTGTGTGGTCCTTGCACATCCTGATTTCTCACGTCCCCTGATTCTGTCAACTGATGCTTCCTTGGACGGGCTTGGCGCAGTGTTGTCACAAGTAGCAGCTGGTGAAAGTAAAGCCCGTCCCATAGCTTTCGCAAGTAAGACACTGAGCAGCTCTCAGAAGAATTATCCAGCTCACCGGCTTGAGTTTTTGGCGTTGAAGTGGAGTGTGTGTGACAAATTCAGCCATTGGCTGAAGGGCAATTCCTTCACAGTATGGACGGACAATAATCCACTCACATACATAATGACTAAGCCCAAACTCGACGCCTGCGAACAACGATGGGTCGCAAAGCTCGCTCCTTATACTTTCAGTCTGAAGCACATTGCAGGAACCAAGAACGTAGTGGCTGATGCTCTCAGTCGGGACCCGTTTGCCAAGACAGTTGGGCGTAGACTTGTTACAGAGTCCTATGGCAATCTGCTTGCCGAATCTGATGAAGTTGGAGAAAATGGAGTTCAGGATGTCTTTCGCTTAAAGGTCCAGTGTCAGCGGACGAAGAGGTCAAAACAAGGTGCTGTGACTCAGTCCCATTGTTCTCCGCCCCTGTGTAACAACATTGTGAAAGCTGTCCTTGATTCTCATGACCACTGGGATGCAGCTGCAGAGTCCAGGGCGACAGAGTTGATCCAGTCCGTTCAACACCTTGTTCCACCAGGGCAGGATCTGCTACCTGCCTTCTCCCTGGAAGAGCTCCGAAAAAGCCAAGAGCTTGACCCTGGCATCTCTAGAGTCATGCCTTTTCTGAGTCGACAGAGAAGACCCTCAAGGCGGGAGAGAGACGGTCTGGACACAAGTGCTCTGGTACTCATCAAGCAGTGGGAGAGACTTAATGTCATTGATGGAGTGCTCTATAGAGTCACCAAGGATCCCTTGAGCAAACAGAAGAGGCGTCAGTTTGTCTTGCCCCAAAGTCTGGTAGACAAGGCCTTGCGTGGTGTACATGACTTGGCCGGACATCAAGGGCAGGCAAGAACGATTTACCTGACAAGACAACGCTTCTTCTGGCCTAGAATGGAGCACCAAATTAAGGACTATGTGAAGTGCTGCCAGAGGTGCATCCTGGCCAAGACACCGGATCCTTCTGCCAGAGCTCCGCTTGAAAGTATCAGGACTATCGCTCCTATGGAACTAGTGTGTTTGGATTTCTGGAGTGCGGAAGATAGCAAGCAGCGTTCAGTAGATGTTCTTGTCCTGACAGATCACTTCACAAAGTTGGCCCATGCCTTTCCCTGCACAAACCAACAAGCGAAACAAGTTGCTAAGAAGTTGTGGGATAACGTCTTCTGTGTGTATGGGTTTGCGGGGCGCATACATACAGATCAAGGAGCCAACTTTGAGAGTGAGCTCATCGCAGAACTGCTTAGACTATCGGGTGTCTCCAAGTCACACACTACAGCCTACCACCCCATGGGGAACGGAGGGACTGAGAGATTTAACAGGACTCTGGGGGGTATGCTCCGTTCACTGCCATTGAGAGAGAAGGCCAAGTGGCCCCAGCAAATCCAGACCCTGACATTTGCATACAATGCGACAGTGCATGAGACGACTGGGTACGCACCCTTCCACCTAATGTTTGGTCGGGTTCCAAGGCTCCCCGTTGATGTGATGTTCAAACAGGTCCTACACGACCCAGTGGTTGTTGACTATGGCAGCTATGTAACAACGCTTATGTCCCACCTCCATGAAGCAGCAGACATTGCTCGAAAGCATGCCATCAAAGAGCAAGACAAGCAAGCCAGAGGTTACAATCGAAAGATCAAGGGGACTTGCCTGAACGTGGGAGACAGAGTACTTCTCGCCAACAAAGGCGAGAGGGGAAAGAAGAAACTTGCGGACAAGTGGGAACCAACAGTCTATACTGTCGTGGACCGCAACCCACAGACTCATGTCTACATGTTGGAAGATGACAAGGGTAAAACAAAGGTAGTGCATCGCAACCTTATCCTGGATATCAGCTTCCTGCCCATAGAGTCTGCTCAAGGAGACATGCCGGAGACTGAGGACAGTCTTGATGATTCAGAGGACGGGTCTCGGATGGAGGATCTCGTCAACTCTTTGGAAGAGGAAGAGGGTTCGGAGGATAGGACAAGCGCATGGGCACTGAGTGGGGCGGAAGACACTGCCAGTCACCGGTCCTGTGACGAAGCTGATACAGACGAAGATCAGTCTGATGCAGAGCTAGATCAGTCAAGTGTACCAGATACAGCATCAGTGATCGACGCAAGCAGTGTCCAGTCATTCAGACTGGTTACAGCGTCAGCAGTTGACACATCAGACTCAGTGTCGATGGTTGACACAGGCCATGTCCCGACCGTTATTTCTGACACTTTACCAACAGTTGCAGAACAGGGCCGAGACAGCCAAGCACCCACTCAAGCAGACACGCAGGGTGTGGTCAGGACACGTGCTGGCAGGGTTGTTAAGAGAGTCAGCCGTTTTGTAGAGACAATGGCTCAGAGGCCGACCAGCATGAGGGGGTTCGCAAACTCTTTCATTAAGAGATCCCAGTCTCTTCTTACCCTGTTCTAAAGGGGCTGTATTAATTCTTCTTGTTTGTTTTCTTTTATTGAGATGTTTCTTTTTTTATCCTTGCCTTGTTTTTTTTTACGTTTTGCAATGTGTCACTGTAAGTGATGTACTGTTTACTGTATGTGCTCACGAGTACGGTTTGGGATTCAAGTAGGCCGGGTAGTTTGGTGTACACGGCACCAAGCAATTCTAAGAGGGGACTAAGGGTTGATCACCCTTTTGATTTCTCTGAACCTGTTTACCAGGTAGCTTCTAGCTGATTGTGAAGATGGTATCTTTATGTGAACCCGTGCCAGTTTTAACGCAGTGTTAATGTACCTGTCAGTGTTATGTCCTGTCAGCCGCTCAGGATTTTGGTGTAATTCAGGAGGGGTGAATGTAGCAGGTATATAAATATACAGGAATGCATTCCACCAATAATCCCTCACGTTTTATTTTATTGTTCCAATATTATTTATTGTCACTTTTATTTTGGTATGTTTACTACAAAAGACCGTTTTGGGAGCTAATGCTTTTATTTTGAAGTCTTCACTCCCGGCAGTGACGTCATCTACCTGCGTTGCACCCTCTCTCACTCAGTTGTTTGCATGGCAGACTGAGGTGAGGAGAGTTTGTCATGTGCTCTTTGTAGATTTCTGTTCTAAATTATGTTTACAGTGTTTATATAATCTTAAACTGTGAAACAAGGTTATAATATCATTCCATGGTGCTAATGTGTTGCTGTGTAGTTGTTTTGCAGAAGTTTGAGTGTTTTAGCAAACTTTTAGTTAAGTGTACTGTTTAGCAGCACGTGCGAGGACTCACACACAGCACCTGCAGCATGTTTAATGGCGTCTTTTCCCCACCACAGACTGGTGTGTTGCAGACGTCCATGTGTATTAATGCTGCTGCATTATTGTGTTTATTTCATGCAGGTATGTTTGTTGCTCCCATGTTTTTGGTCTATTGTGTTTTGTACTATGTGTTTATTTTATTGTTTTATTTACATGTCTAAAAATACTAATTAGCCGGTGGTGCATACATTTCCAGTGTAACTGTAATTGTACAGTGTATTGTGATCTATTGTGACAGATTTGATATCTGAATGTTTTATAAGTACTAGTCACTCAGTTGTTTGCATGGCAGACTGAGACTGGTGTGTTGCAGACGTCCATGTGTATTAATGCTGCTGCATTATTGTGTTTATTTCATGCAGAGGAATAAATACGCCACAGTTTCGGCTAAAGACAACAACCGAATCTCCTTGTCCATCAAACACGCACAACACAACGCAGAGTCGGCTGAGAAGTAGGCCCAGACCGGCTACACATACATGTAAACACACAATCCTAGTAGTTGGAGGCTATTTTATATACAGTTATATACAGTTTGCCCAAGTATTTTGGAGACTTGAACCGGCGACCAAGCCACTGAGCTACTCTCGCCCCAAAATTATGCCCGTCACTGGGTGGACTCGAACCACCAACCTTTCGATTAACATTCGAACGCGCTAACCGATTGCGCCACAGAGACATGTAAGAGTGCTATTCATGCAAGGACTTCCGAATGTAGTACAGTACTAAAGTTACGACCGATATATCAAGCAGGTTTTTGAGCTGAAGAAGAACAAGAACCAGAATAAGAAGAACAACATAAATTTGCCCTGCCATAGTCTCATTTATTCAACTTTACCAGCGAAATAAAATCAACAAACCAAAGGATTATATGCTAATAACCACAGTGATGTATGGGAAATCAAGCGAAAGAGAGACAAAGACTAGAAACTAGAATCTAACGACCATGTTGTGTCCAATTCCGTGTATCACTTTTTGAGTTATCTTGCAAACAGACAAACAAACAGACAAACTGGGGCGAAAAAACATAACCTTCTCCCATCTTCGATGGCATAGGTAATAAGATGTACCCAAAGCAAAGCCCTAAAATGGAATCAAAACAGGTGTGTCCTATATCCAATGTAGTAATAATGTCTGGTAGGAATTGACTTGGAGTCCCTGGGTCACATGATGTGGCAACACATTGGGCAGGCTATTAAATAAGCACTGACTGGTCCTTTCTGGGACATACTTCATAAAGTGACATACAGTATGTATGAAGAACAATATTGTGCATTGTGTTTGCTCATTGTTTACCGTACCACGTGTACCAAGTTCAAACAACAACAACCAGTTGATTTGGGTGTGGAAGTCTTTGGGTGTGAAATGGGCTCCATCACAACCTGTCAAGGCAGTTTTGCAATACTGGCATGCCAGCACTTCTCTACCGTTGTACTTGATGCACAAACATCTAAATATGAATCGTCTTTTTTTGGTCACATACATGTAAACACACAATCCTAGTAGTTGGAGCAGTTGGTGGCTATTTTATATACAGTTATATACAGTTTGCCCAGGTATTTTGGAGACTTGAACCGGCGACCAAGCCACTGA
>CM051009.1:31361695-31369043 GCA_027704905.1 Muraenolepis orangiensis | reverse complement strand
TGCCGACTGAAAGTCCTTCTCCATTGCTTCTCCGAATTCCTCCCACACCCGCTGCTTTGCCTCTGCTACAGCCGAGGCTGCCGTCCTCTTGGCCTGTCGATACCTCGCAACTGAGTCCGGAGTCTCACAGGCTAACATAGCCCGGAAGGCCTCCTTCTTCAGCCGGACGGCTTCCCTGACCACCTGTGTCCACCACGAAGTCCGAGGGTTGCCGCCCCTTGAGGCACCAATGACAAAATCGATCATTGACCTTCGGCCTAAGGTACTCTGGTACCATGTACACTTATGAGCATCCTTATGTTTGAACATGGTGTTTGTTATGGCCAATTCATGACTAGCACAGAAATCCAATAACAAAACCCCACTCCGGTTCAGATCAGGTAGGCCGTTCATCCCCAACACGCCCCTCCAAGTTTCCCCATCATTACCCACGTGTGCGTTGAAGTCTCCCAGGAGGACTATAGAGTCCCCTTCAGGAGCCCCATGCAGGACTCCATCCAGGGTGTGCAAGAAGGCGGGATATTCCGAACTGTTGTTTGGTGCATAGGCACAAACAACAGTCAGAGTTTTCCCTCCCATGACCCTAAGGCGTAGGGAGGCGACCCTCTCGTCCACCGGGGTAAACTCCAACAAAGCGGCACTCAGCCGGGGACATGTGAGTATCCCCACACCCGCCCGGTGCCTCACACCCTGAGCAACTCCAGAGAAGGAAAGAGTCCAACCCCTATCCAGGAGTTTAGTTCCAGAGCCAGTGCTGTGCGTAGAGGTAAGCCCCACCAGATCTAATTGGTAGCGCTCCACCTCCCGCACAAGCTCAGGCTCCTTCCCCCCCAGAGAGGTGACATTCCACGTCCCCAAAGCCAGTCTCTGTTGGCTGGGTTTGGTCCGTCGATGCCCCCTGCCTTCACTGCCACCTAACTGGCAGTGCACCCGACCCCAGCGGTTCTTCCCGTAGGTGGTGGGTCCGCGGGACGGAGAAGTGGCCACGTTGCTTTTTCGGGCTATGCCCGACCGGGCTCCGTGGCTAACCCGGCCACCAGGCGCTCGCTGACGGGCCCTCTTTCCGGGCCTGGCTCCGGAAAGGGGCCCCGGGCTTCCTCCGGGCAGGGTATCCTCACTTCTTGTTTGTTTGTCCATTGAAGTCTTTGAACCATTCTTAGTCTGGCCCCTCCCCTGAGACCAATCTGCCATGGGAGACCCTACCAGGAGCACTAGGCTCCAGACAACACAGCTCTCAGGTTCACAGGGACACCCAAACCTCTCCACCACGATAAGGTGATGGTTCCCGGAGAGGAGTATTGTTTAGTACAGTATAGTATTGTTTAGTACAGTATTGTATAGTACACATATAGGACAAAGTATAGTATATAGTGTTGTTTAGTACAGTTTAGTATTATTTAGTACAGAATAGTATTGTTTAGTACAGTATAGTGTTGTTTACTACAGTATAGTATAAACACGATTCATCCATGTCTTTAACAATACAAACAGGTCAGGTTTTAAGGACACTAATGATGCATTCATTAAAATAAGCTATCCGCACAAATCTTGGAGTTTGGTTGCCGGGTAGGACAGAGTCAAACAGAGGACAGCCTAATTAAGCATTTTGGAAAATTGTATTTTTTAACAGTTTAATGTTATTTGATAAATAAAGCGGCACACAGTAATAGTGCAGACTTCCACTCCCAGACGTCAACATGGCCACATATTCAACACATTCAATCCAAGAGCAGCTGCTTTTAGGTGTGAATCTGAGTCCATCTGTGAGGTCCTTTATTGTCATTTTGTGTGACTTTAAGAGCTTCTTCTTCTTCTTCTTCTTCTTCTTCTTCTTCCGGTCACAACAGCGGCAGTTGGGCGGCAGCGAGGAGCTCCCGTCCCGAGTCAGACTCTCGCAAGGCGAAGACGGTGACGCCCGAACTGTATGCCGCCGGGATCACGATGTGCGCCATCTTGGACTGACCTCCACGTTCCTCTTCCTCCAGGACCATCTGCCTCACTTGACCTGATGGGATGAAGAAAATGTGTTAAAAGAGGCATATATGTTAAATGATGCAAGACCAGCTGGTATTATATATATATATATATATATATATATATTATATATACTGAAATGCTAGGAGTATATAGTTGTTTGGTATAGTATTGTTGTAGTAAATTCATACCGCGGGAAGGAATGGGGAGTAAGCATTCTATTGTGCTTGAAAACAACTTGAATCTTGATATTGGGTTCATTGGGACATTCATTGTGGCAGATTTGAGATCCTTTTATTTATATATATATATATATATATATATATATATATATATATATATATATATATATATATATACATATATACATATATACATGTATATATATGTATGTATATGTGTATATATATATATATATATATATATATATATATATATATATAGGTTCTAGAGGCACTCCAATTTGGTTCCGAACCCAAACAGCCTGTTAAGTGTTGGTCAGGGTAGGGTGGGTAAGGTGTTAAGTGTTGGTCAGGGTAGGGTGGGTAAGGTGTTAAGTGTTGGTCAGGGTAGGGTGGGTAAGGTGTTAAGTGTTGGTCAGGGTAGGGTGGGTAAGGTGTTAAGTGTTGGTCAGGGTAGGGTGGGTAAGGTGTTAAGTGTTGGTCAGGGTAGGGTGGGTAAGGTGTTAAGTGTTGGTCAGGGTAGGGTGGGTAAGGTGTTAAGTGTTGGTCAGGGTAGGGTGGGTAAGGTGTTAAGTGTTGGTCAGGGTAGGGTGGGTAAGGTGTTAAGTGTTGGTCAGGGTAGGGTGGGTAAGGTGTTAAGTGTTGGTCAGGGTAGGGTGGGTAAGGTGTTAAGTGTTGGTCAGGGTAGGGTGGGTAAGGTGTTAAGTGTTGGTCAGGGTAGGGTGGGTAAGGTGTTAAGTGTTGGGTCAGGTTCGGCTCACCTTCCACATCCAGGGTCCTCCAGCGGGGATCAGCGCAGCTCTCCGATAGGCTGGACAGACGGTCGGCGGGGCTGAACCTCTGCAGCACGTCCTCCCGGCGAATCAGCAGCACAGACTCACTGCACAGCCGTTGGTGCACCAGGCTCTCGCTCACTATATCCAGAAACACACACATGGGTTCAAGATCCCCAGCCGTGAACCAATCTCATGACATCAACCACCACTCTCTCCTTTTGACATCTCAAATGTCATCATCACCTGCCTGTGACTTCATCAACTTATGAGTCATCACCCACGATGTCATCTCCCATGACATCGCCCACTGTCTTCGTTTGAAATGACATTTGACATCTCAAATGACCAATCACCCGTGACTTCATCAACTTATGAGTCATCACCCACAATGTCATCTCCCCCGCCCACCACTCTCTCCACCCACCCACTCTCTCCACCCACCCACGTCGAGAGGGTTGGTCATGAAGACGGCGTTGGCGTTGGGCGCCACGCCGAACATCAGCTGGTGGTGCCAGGCGTCGGGCACCTCCTCGCCGCTGGGCACCGCCACCTGCATGTTCATGGTCGCCACGGGAACGGCCCCCCCGCGGATCCAGCCGGCCAGCCAGCGGCCCAGCCGGACCCTCCTCCGGGGGTGGAGGTGGAAGAAGCGGCCCGCCACCCGACCGCCGCTCAGCTCCTCCGCGCCCGATATGAGCTGGGCGTGAGTGGCGCCTGGGAGGGAAAGATATTATATATTATAGTCAATTATTAACAGATTCTAAGACCCCATCGGCCGACTTGGACCAGTGTATCCCTCCTCCTGAGGAAGTGTGCCGGTGTGCCATTGAAAGCATCCTCACGTCCTCTCGGCCTTGTGCACCATGTGTCATCATAACTCCCTACCCCCTACCTATAGTTATTGTTATATGTATAGTTATTATTATATACATATTTATTGTTTACATACCTGTATGATAGTCATGTACATTTTTACTGTACTTAGCGTATATATATATTCATCTTCAACTGTTATTTATAACTCTGCTCACTATGCTCACCTCTGCTCACTATCTGTTTATACTTATAATACTGTGTATACTTACCTTTGTATATATATATATATATACCTGTAATTCTGCACATATCTCATACCTACCGTACTCTAGTTTCTCTACTCTACTTTAGTTGTAGTTTTTTCTCTTATCTAACCACTGTACTTTATATATCACCAGGCAGTTTACCGCAACATTTGCACTCTGGTTAGAAGCCAAATTATTTTCGCTGTACTGTACTGTACAATGACAATCAATTAGAATAGAATCTGATCTACAAGTTCTTGTAGTGTCAGAAACGTACCGGTAGGCCTTCTTACTCATGCCGTCCCGTTTCCATTGATAACCAGGCAGTAGTGTTAAAGGATTGTTAAAGACTTAACCATTCATCTGACTCAAGTTACAAGGTAATAGTCTCATAAATCAGGCTTCAGATTAATATTGGGGCATTTCATTTTTAGTTTCCCACTTCATATTTGTTTTCGACCAATCACGTCGCTGGAGGAAGGGAGGGGGGGGTATGTAAGCGTGTAATTGGCAATTGGTTTTACATCAACAGTGTACAATAAGGGTTAGGGTTAGGGTTCCATCCTTTATTGTTACAATAAAAGGATGGAAGGGTTTGCTTTGAAAAAAATATAAATAAAAAATAAGGAAATCAGAAACCATAAAACAAAATAACTGTAATCCAAATGTAGCGTACCGGCCTCGCTGCGGGACAGCAGGTAGTCCGTCAGCGGGGACTCGTTCCTGCGGAGGCGAGTGCGGACACAGCAGTTGGCCTCCTCCGCCAGCAGGGCCTGGCCCAGCCCCAGCACCCGGAGCACGTCCAGCACCGCCGTCGCCCCGCACGCCGACACCCCGATCTGCAGCGTCTGCCTCTCCAGCGCCTCCTCCAGGGACCACAGCATGGCACCCTCCGGCCCTGCGTCGTCGCACTCCTGCTCACTGGCGACCCCTGCTGGCCAGACGCACTCCTGCTCACTGGTGACCCCTGCTGGCCAGACGCACTCCTGCTCACTGGTGACCCCTGCTGGCCAGACGCACTCCTGCTCACTGGTGACCCCTGCTGGCCAGACGGACTCCTGCTCACTGGCGACCCCTGCTGGCCAGACCGCTGCCGCCGCTGCTGCGTCCATGTTTGCGAGACTCGCCTCCTGCTGGACAGTTGGTGGTATACGTTTGACGATTTGAAGAGCTATATCATTTCATGAGTGTCATTTAAATGCTTTTAAACCTTATTGCACAATTCAACACATGCACATATCATCTATCAGTCTCTTTGTTGTTCATTTTTATTGTATATATTATTTATACGGTATTATATTTTTGGAGATTTATACTACGGGAGGGTAAGCAGCATTCCAATGTACTTGTTTCAAATGGCCAATAAAACATCTTGTATCTTGTATTTGGTAGAAATGGCACATTCATCCGTCTGATTTTGGTGAGTGAAATGCACTGTGAGAATGTCGGTTTCTGGTTGCCTGTTTCAACAGCTCCTGGCTAATGTCAGACCAACCAGGGCCTCTCTACCCTGATTGGTTCAGACCAACCAGGGCCTCTCTACCCTGATTGGTTCAGGGGAGAAACCCATCTCTGTCTGTCAATGACATGTCTGCACAAAGCATTATAATATCGAAGCTCAGCTGCAGGTCTCTCTCTCTCTCTCTCTCTCTCTCTCTCTCTCTCTCTCTCTCTCTCTCTCTCTCTCTCTCTCTCTCTCTCTCTCTCTCTCTCTCTCTCTCTCTCTCTCTCTCTCTCTCTCTCTCTCTCTCTCTCCTCTCTCTCTCTCTCTCTCTCTCTCTCTCTCTCTCTCTCTCTCTCTCCTCTCTCTCTCTCTCTCTCTCTCTCTCTCTCAAAGTTAGTTATGTCAACCAAGTGCCCTTCAACCTCAAACATTATTAGTAATCTCACACACACACACACACACACACACACACACACACACACACACACACACACACACACACACACACACACACACACACACACACACACACACACACACACACACACACACACACACACACACACACTAGAGAAGATTTAATTATGGATCATTTCAATAATTGATTCTATTAACCTCCCCAGCTCAGCTGTCAAGCCTAGTCACCTCACATTAGTCGTGGGGCAGATGTTCTAGATCATTAAGGTTTATTAAAACATGCTGCCTCTTAATTTTCGCCTCAGCAATAACATTCCTGCAACGAGAGGATGTCATATACTATATATGGTCACCTCTCTCTCTCTCGCTCTATCCTGTATCTATATAGACCTGCTGTATATTTGTTTATATGTATCTTGTTGATATAACTGCACATACCCCTGCTCACTGCCTTGTTTATACTTGTATACTTACCTTGTGTGTATATATATATACACCTATAATTCTGCACATTTCTCATACCTACTCTATAAGTTCTACCTGTTTTAGTAGTAGTTTTTTAGTAGACCGTTTTTACATATGTTTTAACCACTGTAAATGATATATATTACCATGCACTTTACTGCAACATTTGCACTGGTCAGATGCCAGAACTTATTTTAGCTGTACTGTACTTTGCTGTGAAATGACACACACACACACACACACACACACACACACACACACACACACACACACACACACACACACACACACACACACACACACACACACACACACACACACACACACACACACACACACACACACACACACACACACACACACACATTGTGTGTAAACATTTACATGATATAGTGGGGTTAACATGTAGACGACCTTCCGAATGAGACAGATCACAACAGTTATGTTGACAGTCTTAGTTTGCTAAACAGTTGACTTGTTGACACATGACGAGTGGATAGTAGATTGAAAATGTACACTTACTACTAAAAAGTTAAGCAATTTGTTGCACACGTCGTATTAACTTCGTATTGCGTTTGAAGGAGTTAGAGTCCTGCAGAAATAGACACATTGCAGCAGGACGCAGCTTCAACAATGTGCGCACTGCGCATGCGCCGAAGCAACCACACCAAGATTGCTTCTATGGTGTTTCGCTTAACAAAAAACGAACGACTAGTTCCCCCTGCTGGAAGTTCACACACACACACACACACACACACACACACACACACACACACACACACACACACACACACACACACACACACACACACACACACACACACACACACACACACGCACACACACGCACACACACGCACACACAGAAAACGAAGGAATACTTATAATATGGGATAGCCTTGTAAAATATAAATGTTAAATATAAATTCCAAAAAAGGTGAGATATAAAATATAATACGATGGTAAAAAAGGTAAAACTGACTGTAAACTACTAGTGATGTACGAAATAAGTAGAATGTAAAGTAAGGT
>CM051009.1:31346695-31356695 GCA_027704905.1 Muraenolepis orangiensis | reverse complement strand
GAGAGAGAGAGAGAGAGAGAGAGAGAGAGAGAGAGAGAGAGAGAGAGAGATCCAGAGACAGAGACAGAGACAGATAGGATATATAGAGAAGGAGAGAGAGAGCGGGAGGAGGAGGGAGAGAGACAAATGTTTCAGAGGAGGAATAGGGGAAAGAGGCCTTTTGCTGAATTCAAATGAGGGTCATACAGTACAGAGAAATGTCGCTCTTATAGATCATTGATGAGACTGTAATATGGGGGGGTGGAGGATAGTGTTGTAGTGGTGTGGTGGTTTGACTGTGACTCTGAAGGATGCTGTGGGTTCAGACCCGGGTATCGTTGAGGCAAGACGCTGTCACCTTCTACCTTGTCCTTCACTGCCATGTTCTGCATTCACTGCAAGACGCTTTGTTAAAGGACTCAAATCGTACGCCGTGTGACAGGTGTGCACTAAGACCCGTTTAAGAGGCAGGCCATGGAGAACCAACAGTATGGTATACTCTCCAATGGGCGGGTCTGCTTGCAAACCACTTCCCTTCCCATCCCTTAAGGGATCAGCTTACCTGAGTGCCTCTGGTTTAATCCCAGGGATCCACGGGGAGCCACCGCACCGTGGAGAGAGGTCAGGGAGATAGCTGCTTAAAATAGACCCTCTGTTGTCTTCCTCCCTCTCTCTCCCTCTCCCTCTCCCTCTGAGTCTCTCTCCCCCCTTTCTCTCTCTCTCTCTCTCTCTCTCTCTCTCTCTCTCTCTCTCTCTCTCTCTCTCTCTCTCTCTCTCTCTCTCTCTCTCTCTCTCTCTCTCTCTCTCTCTCTCTCGCTCTCTCTCTCTCGCTCTCTCGCTCTCTCCACCATTTAAATGGATGTTCCCAGGGAGATATACCACTCTCTCCGATTATCGCAAAGTCATTTGTTCACTTTTCCTCCTGTTTCCCATAGCATAGCATAGCGCTGTGTAGCCAGGGGGATCCATTAAAGATTGTGTGTGTGTGTGTATGTGTGTGTGTGTGTGGTGTGTGTGTGTGTGTGTGTGTGTGTGTGTGTGTGTGTGTGTGTGTGTGTGGGTGGGTGTGTGTGGTCGTTTCCTAATGATTATTGGTTCTCTTTTACTGGGTCGACGGGGAAGAAGAAGTCATCTCTATCTCAGCTAACTTTGTTGTTGCTGTTGTTAACGGACTCTGGAGAGGAGGGAGGAAAGGAGGGAGAGAGGGAGGAGGGAGTCGGGGAGGGAGGGAGGAAAGCAAAGAAGGAAATAAGGAAGGAAGGAAGGGAGGGAGGAAAAGGGGGAGAGGGAGGAAGGGAGGAAAGGTGAGGGGAAAGAGGGAGGAGAGAGCAAGGGAGGGGAGGATGGAAGGAAAGAAAGAAGGAAGGAAGGAAGGCTGGAAAGGGGGAGAGGGAGGGAGGGAGGAAAGGAGGAAAGGTGGGGGGGAAAGAGGGAGGAGGGAGCGAGGGAGGGGAGGATGGAAGGAAAGAAAGAATGAAGGAAGGAAGGTGAGGAATGGGGGAGAGGGAGAGAGGAAGGTAGGAAATGTGAGGGGAAGGAAGGGAGCAAGGGAGGGAAGGATGGAAGGAAAGAAAGAAGGAAGGACGGAAGGGAGGGAGGAAAGGGGGGAGGGAGAGGGAGGGAGGGAGGAAGGAAGGGAGGAAAATGCATATGTTGGAGATGCATATGTAGGAGAAAGAATGAGATGTGGAGCATAAGACAGAGAGGCAGAGTACTCTGTTCTCCGGGGGCGCAGCGTAGCTTCATCTGATCATCACATGTCAGAAGGTGACAAGCACTAACACTTGAATGGCGTCTTCCCCATGCAGGGATAAAAAGAGACGGCCGCTGATTCATTTATCTTTCTGTCAGGAATGAAAGACAGCTCTTGTCTCTCTTTACTTCATGCACCTCTCCTCTCTCTCTCTCTCTCCCCCTCTCTCTCTCTCTCTCTCTCTCTCTCTCTCTCTCTCTCTCTCTCTCTCTCTCTCTCTCTCTCTCTCTCTCTCTCTCTCTCTCTCTCTCTCTCTCTCTCTCTCTCTCTCTAATAATACTGCATGCTGTACTGTTTTCCATCAATACAAGTCATAGCCAAGACGAGAAGAAACTGAAGAACGAGACTTTATGTGTGTGTGTGTGTGTGTTTGCGTGTTTGTCGGTGTGCACAGGTACACACATATCTCTTACACACTAACACATACACACGTTGATTTATGGGCTGTTTTTTAATCAGGCTGTAGAAAGTGCAATGGGTGATGAAGATGGCCTTTCCTAAGCACCCTCTCGGTCTACAGATGAGGCGAGTGCCTCACCCCCTTCCTACCACCCCCCCCCCCCCCCCCTACCACCTCCCCCACCCCCTACCACCCCCCCCCCCCCCCTACCACCCCCTACCACCCCCCCCCCACCCCCTACCACCTCCCCCACCCCCTACCACCCCCCCCCCCCCTACCACCCCCTACCACCCCCCCCCCACCCCCTACCACCTCCCCCACCCCCTACCACCCCCTACCACCCCCCCCACCCCCTACCACCCCCTAATTGGGAGAGCCAATTAGCATGGCTTCAAACACGGTGCCCGCCCACTCGCCGCTCTCCCTCTCTCCCTCTCTCCCTCTTCAATCACACACCTTCTCCCCCTGACTTCCACATTTGACACCTCTCTTTTTCACCATCTCTGTTGTTGGTTTGGTTTGTCTTCCTCCAAATCGCGTTAAAGTCGACAAGTAATCGACAACACGCCTGCTCTCTGATGGCCTTGGCACAGCCTCCCTCCGCTTTATATTAAGGAATCGGATCAAATAAACCCGGGGGTTCCCCCGTCGAGCTATCATGGTGTTGTCCTGTTTTTCCGGAAGCCGCGTTGGCAGCTGGCACCCGCGCTGTGCGGCTACGTCAGAGGTCCACAGTACACCTTTCGTGCTATTTTGGTCTCGCAGTCACAAAGGTGTAAACCTATCACACACAACCTAACCCCGACAGGTCTGTGCCTGTCGTGGGGGGCTCTCAGTAAGGTTAGAAAGCCATGTGTTACTGTGGTGTGTTGCCTTTGAGAGGTGTTAGGTGGTTTATTTTGGTATGAGGTGAGAGGTGAAAGTTCAGGTGTTAGTTCGAGAGATTAAGTTGAAGCGATGATCAAGGAGGATTTTTGTTTGGAAATGTGTCTAAATGTGATTTAGGTTTTAGTGAGTAAGTCAGTTAAAATGTATTCCTGAAGCGCTTTTCTTAGGCAAGAGTCACAAAGTGCTGTACAGAAAGAAGTTAAAGTTTAAAATTAAAATACACAGAACTAAATAGGTGGACACAATACATCAGTAAAATACGTGGTACAACAACAGACACACAAAAGAAGACACTGTAAACCAGAGCTACCCAAACGTCTAAACAGGGACGTCTTGAGCTCTCCTTTTAAAGCGGTCAACAGATTCATCAAACCTAAGGGGTGTGTGTGTGGGGAGAGAGCGTTCCGTAGCTTGAGTGGAGTTACATTTTAGGGTATTGGGTTAGATGTGGTTGGGTAAGAGATAGTTAAGTTATATACATTTTAGAGATGGTTAATTGTATTATGGAATTGGTGTATGAGTCAGGTTTAGATATTAAAGGGCTCATATTGTGCAAATGATTATGGTTTTAACTTCATACTTGCTTTAATATTTAAAACACACTTTTTTATTATAATAACTGTAACAATAGCTTGGGTTCACAGGTCATACCTGTTGAGTCAATCTATCAACATCCTGTGATTCGTGGCGGGAAATGCAGAAATTTCTAAAAACATCACAACAAAAATGTCTACTTTAGTTGTCTTTAGGTCTATATCAGAGATTGTGTTCCGATCTAAATAATATATATTGATTTGTTTACATCCAACAATTGTTCTGCTTACAGATTGGTATTTTTAGGTACTGGGCTTATCAATGCCTTGTCTATAAATAGCGGATTAGGAGAAGTAGAAGCATCCAGGTCGGCAAGAAGGCTGAGACTCCACAACGCATAACAATATACCGGCCATGACCCTGCCAGAGTCCTCCCACGACACCGGCCTCCTCTCACCGGAGCCAACCAGAGACCCAGCAGCCTCTCCTGGAGCCGGGCAGAGACCCAGCAGCCTCTCCTGGAGCCGGGCAGAGACCCTGAGCTGACAGGGAGGCTGGAGCTGCTGGCTCCCGCTACACAGAGAAGCATCCCCAGAGAGCAACACTACTCTCACCTCTGCCATTTCAGCACACACACACACACACACACACACACACACACACACACACACACACACACACACACACACACACACACACACACACGCACACACACACACACACACACACACACACACACACACACACACACACACACACACACACACACACATGGATCAATTAAATGTATACACACACACACATACACACACAAACAGACTTACATGAATGTATCCCAACCACACACTAACATACAAGCTAACTGACACATAAACTCACACACACACACACACACACACACACACAAGCATGTGCGCAATGCACACACACACACACACACACACACACACACACACACACACACACACACACACACACACACACACACAATCCTTCTCCAGTCCTGCTGACAGGCAGTGAAAACATTATAAAGTATTCAATAGGTCTCCATGTGTGTGTGTGTGTGTGTGTGGGAGAAACAGAATGTGGGGCTTGTTTGCATGTGTGCCTCCTGTTACTTCCTGTGCTGTGTTTTGTTTCATGTTTTTGTCAGTTGTTTTGGGATATGTTTGGTTTGTTCTCACAGCCTGGCTGTTCTCCCTGTCGGGCTCTTCTTGTATTTGGGTGTATGACAGTCAAGGTTTTTGTATACGTATACTTGTATACTTGTTTGTTTATTGTATAACATATTGACCGTACTCTCAGCGCCAATATGAAAATGTTTGAACAATGTTTATCAGATCTGTCTACCGGGTTTAATTGCCCTTCGATTTCTCTGTGTGGAAAATTCCGGAACCAAGTGGCGCGTTACACCGTGTAGCTAGTTCATTAGCTACACCTAATAAAGCTTAGAAACACGGCGGATGGCACATTGATAAGGGATGAGCAGAGAGTCCAGCTTATAAAGCGTCCACTTAGTGTGGAGCGCTGTCCCTGCAGCTACACATCTGACCACCTGAGAACGTTCTGCTAATGGAATGTTCTGCTGTCACTTTTCTTCTTCTACACTCACTTGGCTGATCGTTTGTTTATCCAAAGCGACTTCCGGTGGATTCCGGTACGTTTCATCAAGGGCAACTAGGCCATGTTCCTTTCAGGTTTTACACTGTTATACTTCTGCTGCTGTACTTACTGGACTCATTGCACTAACTGCACTAACTGCACTGCACTGCACTGCACTGCACTGCACTGTATTAATGATGCACTGCTGCACCACTGGCACTTTAAAATGCTTTACTGCACAATTCACCATATGCATATACTTTATCATCCATCAAACACTTTATTGTTCTTTTATTGCGTCTAGTATTGTTATAGTATAGTGTTGTTTATAGTATATAGTAGGGAGTATATAGTGTTTTGTATAGTATCGTATTATATAGTATAGTATAGAATTGCATAGTTTAGTATAGTACGTTCCATTGTACTTGTTGCACACGGCAAATAAAAATATCTTGACTCTTGAAGGTTGCTGGGGGACAGACGGCATCAAACCCGGAAGCGTTCGGCTGTGACGAGGTACTATAGCATCTCGGCCCACACTTTGGCACTTGACACTTTACACGTTCATCTAGTTTAGTTTTAGTCTTCGGTATAACAGACAGGGAGTCTGGCTTGACAATGATGTCGGTAATGATGATGATGATGGTGGTGGTGATGGTGGTGGTGATGATGGTGATGATGATGATGGTGGTGGTGATGATGGTGGTGGTGATGATGGTGGTGGTGATGATGGTGGTGATGATGGTGGTGATGATGATGGTGGTGGTGGTGATGGTGGTGGTGATGATGGTGGTGATGATGATGGTGGTGGTGGTGATGATGGTGGTGGTGATGATGGTGGTGGTGATGATGATGATGATGGTGGTGGTGGTGATGATGGTGGTGGTGATGATGATGATGATGGTGATGATGGTGATGATGGTGGTGGTGATGATGATGGTGGTGATGGTGGTGATGGTGGTGATGATGGTGATGATGATGGTGGTGGTGATGGTGATGATGGTGGTGATGATGATGATGGTGGTGGTGATGATGGTGGTGGTGATGATGATGATGATGATGGTGATGTGATGATGATGGTGGTGGTGATGATGGTGGTGGTGATGATGGTGGTGATGATGATGGTGATGGTGATGATGGTGGTGGTGGTGGTGATGGTGATGATGGTGGTGATGATGATGATGATGGTGGTGGTGATGGTGGTGATGGTGATGATGATGGTGGTGATGATGATGGTGGTGGTGGTGATGATGGTGGTGATGATGATGATGATGATGGTGGTGGTGATGGTGGTGATGATGGTGGTGGTGGTGGTGATGGTGGTGATGGTGATGATGGTGGTGGTGATGATGATGGTGATGATGTGATGGTGGTGGTGATGATGATGGTGGTGATGATGATGATGGTGGTGATGATGGTGGTGGTGATGATGGTGGTGATGATGGTGGTGGTGATGATGATGATGGTGATGATGGTGATGATGGTGGTGATGATGATGGTGGTGATGATGATGATGGTGGTGATGATGGTGATGGTGGTGGTGATGATGATGATGATGGTGATGATGATGATGGTGATGATGGTGGTGGTGTGATGATGATGGTGGTGGTGATGATGATGGTGATGATGGTGGTGGTGATGGTGGTGGTGATGATGGTGGTGGTGATGGTGATGATGATGGTGAGTGTGCATGTCTTTCTTTAGCTGAAGGTCTAAGCTAAGAGCCATGAAGGAAACAGGGAGGAAAGGGCATAAAAAAAGATCAAATATCAAACTTTAAAAACCGCAGGTACACACAGAATGAAAGCACACACACGCACACACACACACACACACACACACACACACACACACACGTACACACACACACACACACACACACACACACACACACACACAAAGTGAGTCTCTTTGTCGTTGAAAGGTCTCACAGGTTTCACACAGAGCCTGGGCAGGATGGGGTAGAGTGTATAGTTGAATACACTCTGTGACTTCCTGCTGGGCCCTGATTGGTCCTCGCTGCCCCCCCAGGATGTGATCCTCCCATTGGACCAACACAGTCCTATGTAGTACAATATACTACATTATACACTATACAAAACACTATATACTACCTACTTGATACTTGATACTATATTATACACTATAAACAACACTATGTACTACCTACCATATACTACAAACAACGCTATAGACGACCTACTATATACTATATTATATACTATAAACAACACTATGTACTACCTACCATATACTACAAACAACACTATAGACTACCTACTATATACTATATTATATACTATAAACAACACTATGTACTACCTACCATATACTACAAACAACGCTATAGACTACCTACTATATACTATATTATATACTATAAACAACACTATGTACTACCTACCATATACTACAAACAACACTATAGACTACCTACTATATACTATATTATATACTATAAACAACACTATGTACTACCTACCATATACTACAAACAACGCTATAGACTACCTACTATATACTATATTATATACTATAAACAACACTATGTACTACCTACCATATACTACAAACAACACTATAGACTACCTACTATATACTATATTATATACTATAAACAACACTATGTACTACCTACCATATACTACAAACAACGCTATAGACTACCTACTATATACCAGTGGTGAAGCGTCAGGGCCTTCAAGGTATTCAGAGAAGACCCTGGAACTCTCAGATGAAACCAAAAAAATTGAATTAATTGTCTTAATAAAATGTAATACAATTTAATAAAATGTAATACAATTTAAATAAAATGAATAAATGAGAATCGTATCTGTGTTGTTATCTGTTATATTACAGTTACGTTGATTTGTTTGTCTTTCTCGGTCCATGCACGACGCATTTGAGTGGTTTTGTGTTGGAAAAACAATGCAACCAATCAGATATTTTTCTGGGTTGCTGGGAAGAATATCCTTCAACCAAAGTACTCCCGCATACTTTGGCCCTTAGACTGAATGAGAGCGTACGTTTGGATTGACAATTTGATCAACCAATCATATAGTGATTTGTAGCCAATGGGCGTATTCTTTCAGATTTCCCCGCAGCTCAATATGGAGCTAGAAGGTGCAAGGTGGTGGCTGGCGCGAGAGTGGATCTAGCGTAGTGCTACGTTTTTTCTACGTAGGATTTTACGTCGAAAAGGCGAAGATGATGTCGTTGCAGATTTATTGTCGGAACCATTTTCAAGACGACCATTCAATGTAAAGATGGACATTATTAAAAAAAGGCCGTCAAACGCCTGACAATCTTGAGCTGAATCAAGTTGTTAAAGCAGATTATGTTCGCCATTTTCAAGCAAGCAACTGGGAAAGATACCCGTGGCTAACGGGCTCTACTAGCCACCAGAGGCTCTACTGATGGGACCGACCAGAGGGCAGGGAATTGGAAAGGCAACTTATTTTGGATCTGAAAAGCGATCAGCTTTATGACCTGATGGTGGTCGCACCATTCATCCAGAAGGACAGGAGAATGGATTTGGTCTTTAAGTGAACATCATTGGTGAGTGACACTCATTTGTCTTTGCTGGTTTTGTCTCAGTGTTGCGTCTCGTTGAGCTGGTTGTTGCATTTTGTTTCCACACACTTTAAATTGAGAGTTTTGACTTGATCTTTCTTTGCATCGCTTAACGTGAAAAGACTTAACGTAACTAAGAGTTACAAACCCGCGATCAATAATCACCTAATTTGCATATGTCTTGTCATTAGCACTTTCACCTTTTCACTTACATTTTGACAGGTGAAAGTGCCAAGTGACAAGTGGTCTACAGCAGGGGTTCCCAAAGTGGGGGTCGTGGGACCCCGAGGGGGGGGGGGGGGTCGCGAGATGATTTCAGAATCCTCTTGATGTGACCATGAGGTTTTTATTTAATATTTTTAATTATTTATTAGAATTTGTATTATTATTATTATTATTATTATTGTTAATAATAACGTGTGCATAGATATTTTTCTTATGTAAGTCCGTTTAATATGTAAGGGTGACGAATAAAGGAATTCTGATTCCGACAGATTCACGACAGCATCATTTGCAGCTGAAAAAAAGCTTTTTCACATGCGATTACCCCCCCCCCCCCCCCCCCCCCCCCTTGGACTTCACGATGTTCGCGATGGTGAAGATCTGTGCACACGTTGTTTTTAATGTTCCAGTCCCTCCGGTGATAGTGGGGGGGGGGGGGGGTCTGTTATTTTGGGGGTCGCGGGCTGAAAAGTTGGGGAACCCCTGGTCTACAGAAGGTTCAGTTGGGATAGACACGCTTCGCCACTGCTATATACTATATTATATACTATAAACAACACTATGTACTACCTACCATATACTACAAACAACACTATAGACAACCTACTATATACTATATTATATACTATAAACAACACTATGTACTACCTACCATATACTACAAACAACACTATAGACTACCTACTATATACTATATTATATACAATAAACAACACTTTACAGTACCTACTATATACTAGACTATATAGTATATAGTGTAGTATATCGTATATACAACACTATATACTGTACTATATATAATAAACAACATTATATACTATAGCTACTTTATACTATAGCATATACTATAAACAACACTATATACTACCTTCTATATACTAAATGATATACTATAAACAACACTTAATACTACCTTCTATATACTATCAACCGCATGATATACTACCAACTATATACTATACTATATACCTATATCTTCCCGCCCATTCTTCACGTGAATTTATGTCTTTATACATCTTTTGATCATAACTCTTCTTCTTAACAGTGAG
>CM051009.1:31336695-31339195 GCA_027704905.1 Muraenolepis orangiensis | reverse complement strand
AGAGAAGAGACATGGGGAGTCTGTGAGTGAACTTGTTGAACCCTAACAAATCATCCAAAATGTTCTGAAAAAGTGGGCTATGTCTCTCGTTGTCCACAAGCTGCCATCGGTAATTAGCACACTGTGCTAACACATAACGTTTGGCTGGCTGGCTTTCCAATGTGTTTAGCGGCCCCTGTAGCATCAGGGCACCGGTGATGCCAGGCGGTGGATAACGAGGTGCTGGCACAACCTGTCACTGCCAATATCATCTCTGTAGTCGTATTGATTTATTTGACCAAAATCCCTCTTTCACGTTGAGATTCAGATTGGGTTTATATGTATAATTAGGTACAGTGCGCAATGTACAATAAAATGTTATCCACAGCTCCACAAGAGCTGGCGAGAATTTACAAGTTTTACACGTCATTTTGAGCGCGTTAAGAAAATTTACAAACATTTACAAAAATACAAACTGAATACACAAAAAGTACATGTGTTCGTGCTCAGGTAAAGCCAGGCTGGGTATTGTAGTTACTTCATGGTTGACGTACAGGGTGAGTTGCAGTGTAGTGTGGTAGTGTAGCCGTGTAGACTAGTGGGCTGTGTGGATTTGGCCCCCAGCCCAAAAGTCCATGGTTTCGTTTCCAGCTTAAAGGGCTTCGATCCCCAACCCCTAAGCCCCCCTACTTGCTCCATTATCAATCTGAAATCACTGCAAGTAGCCTTAGCATAGTAGCCTTTGGCTGCTTGATTTTACTTGAAAAGTTTGAACTGTATACGTGGATTCACTGACTTCAACTATCTGAAATGGGGATTTTCCTTTCACCCACGGCTCCCCACCTGTCCTGTCCTCTGTCCTGTTTTACATTCCCCTTTTATGTACTCTTAAATGTGTTTCTTTTCATGCTAAACTATGCCTGGCTAAGACAAAAGAAAGATACATGAATGAAATACATCCTCTGACATTGATTTATTCACAAGACATGTAAAGAATGCGTGTGCGTCTGAATTGGGCTGTAAGGCTTCCTGGGACGCCCTGTAAGAAGAAGAGAAAGCCATGAATAAATGAATGCACGTCCACGCTACTGTAACTATAAGGCTGCCATCTGAAGGGTTTTTGTTTTGAAGGTCACTTGTTGTTCAGATCCCCCCCCCCCCCCCCCCCCCACACACACACACACCTACACACACACCTACACACACACACGTCCCACCTCCACAAGTCCTTCTATCAGGCTCTCTCTCACTGTGGGTGAAGTGTTGTGACAGCGCTGGCGGCACCTAAAAAGTTATGTTGGTGTTCTTTTCCATCTCTGTCCTTATATATTCATATTATATTCATGAAATATGCCCCAGAATCTCTGCCCTGGGGCATTGGGTATATATATATATATATATATATATATATAGCAAGGCACCCGACCCCCTACACTGCTCCCCGGGCAGCTGCCCCACTGCTCCTAATCCTAGGACGGGTTAAATGGATAATGCAGAGAAACACATTTCACTGTGTGTGTGTGTGTGTGTGTGTGTGTGTGTGTGTGTGTGTGTGTGTGTGTGTGTGTGTGTGTGTGTGTGATCAATAAAGATGGATTCGATTCAATCCTCCAGATTTAGAATACAGGGACCCTGTCCCACCCAAGACCACTGTCTTTTGGATGCAGCTTTAGGCCCGATGTCCTCACTTGTCCGTGGTCACTAAATATCTCCTGGCACATGGGTGTCAGGGTGGGGGTGCTAACCTCGGTGTCCCGGCCTGATGACCCCAACCCAACATGGCCCCCAAATCATCATCCCCTGGTCTCTAATTGTTTCCAAAGTGTGTGGTGAGCAGTCTTGTGCTTACTGGCACCGGACACACACATGCACACACACACACACACACACACACACACACACACACACACACACACACAACGCCACACACACACAAAACACACACACACACACACACACACACACACACACACACACACACACACACACACAGCCCGAAACACACACACACACACACACACACACACACACACACACACACATAGAGACAATCTGGTGCTTACTGGCACCGGACACACACACACACACACACACACATACACACACACAGCCCGAAACACACACACACACACACACACACACACACATACACACACACACACACACACACACACACACACACACACACATAGAGACAGTCTGGTGCACACACACAAAAACACACAGCTCTATTCTAGCTAGCTAGGCATTTATCCTAGCATTTATTTGTCGCAACAAACTTAACTTTCAAATGTGATCGACCTGAATAGCTTAATAACTAGTAAGGACCGTGTTGGCGGAGATGCTGGCTCTCTCCATGGTGCTGTCCAGGGTGCTGTCCATGGTGCTGTCTAGGGTGCTGTCCAGGGTGCTCTCCATGGTGCCGTCCAGGGTGCTGTCCAGGGTGCTCTCCATGGTGCTGTCCAGGGTGCTGTCCATGGTGCTCTCCATGGTGCTCTCCATGGTGCTGTCCATGGTGCTG
>CM051009.1:31314195-31334195 GCA_027704905.1 Muraenolepis orangiensis | reverse complement strand
ATCCCACCTGTCAAACCACACGCACCACGATGATGACAATGGACCTGTTGCCAATCAAATATCTTGTATCTGGAATCTTGTGTGGTTGGTGGCTGTGTTAACCCATTAGCCTTGATTAACAATGACCCACAGGTGTGCAGTCTCACCAGCCATTTAGTTATCAGGCTAACTCAGGCCAGGTGAGGCTGCTTCAACCAGCCACCAACCACACACACTCCACACTAACATACATAGGTCTAAAACACAACTATAATATGTATTAATAAATTGTGATTGGATGTATTGACAATATGGACACTCACATAGTCTGTCCCATACATCTTCCAGTCTGCCTCCTCTGTTATTGGAAGCTAAATAATTAGACTCATCTGCACATCTGTGAAATCCCCTTCAATGCGCTGAGGGCGTTGGGAGAAATGTCAACCTCCTCAATCGGTCAGATGGATGGCCCCAACAACAACAATAACAACAACAACAACAACATCGACAACAGCAGGTTGTTTGTGTTGCTTCAATGGCGCTTCCTATTGCTGTCATTTTTGTTGTACCTTTTATAAGGCAGGAGAAGTGGAGGTGGACAGGAAGGTGGGTTGAGAGAGAGAGAGAGAGAGAGAGAGAGAGAGAGATGGAGAGAGAGAGAGAGAGAGAGAGAGAGAGAGAGAGGGAGAGAGAGAGAGAGAGAGAGAGAGAGAGAGAGAGAGAGAGAGAGAGAGAGAGAGAGAGAGAGAGAGCATATGCCCCCATCGTACTTCACCTGTAGAGACTGCGTTCCAATTGGCTTGGCTTGTAATCGCACGCTATCATTAAAATGTGTCTTTGACAAATATATTCAATTGTCAACTTTTAAACATGATATGACATCATATAATGGAAAGAAATGGGCAAGCATTTGTGTGAGATTCAACCGTTTTCCATTTCATAACCACTTCATATTTCACTTTCTCATAGACTTCCATTTAGCCTTTGATCCTAAAATAAATAACCTTTACTATCCACCCTTCTATACAATGCTATTTGAATGATTCCACTTTTTAACCAAGAACACCCTAGCAACCCTCTAGAACACCCTAGCAACCCCCTAGAAACCCCTAGAAAGTAGAACAACATTGCAAACCAACAAGAACACCCAGGAGGCCACATATATATAACGCCCTCCACGCTCCAAGCAGCTACCGTAGCTACCTGCAGCACCACTTCTGTCCACTAAGGTGATAAGGGTCACTCTACTGTACTGTTCCATTATACCAGGAGGTATGATGGAATATATATATAACATGTTACTTTCAGCAAGCTGCACACCAGAATTTCTTCTGAAATTGTGCCTTTTCTAGTTAACGTTTTGTATTTTATTGGCGCACATTTCAAGATAGTTTTTTTTTGCCATATGCAACAGGTACAATGGAATAGTGACTCCCATTTGTATCGTAACTCTGGAAATATCTAACAATGTAGTCCATCAAGATTCCCATCACCTGGAATAGTATAAGTCTGCCTCTGTAGGATTTAGTTTGAGAATACCCATGAGAATCTTGATTTATGAGACTCTGATTAGTTTTAATGTGACTCACCCAGAATCTGCCACTACAGCTGGCAAAGTCTCACATACACACATACATGGGTGGGCGCGCACACACACACACACACACACACACACACACACACACACACACACACACACACACACACACACACACACACACACAGTTAACATAAGCTTTCATACAACTTTTTAAGGACAGAATATATGCCATAATAACATCTGTGACTAAAACCATCAAGACATTGCGTTGTGTTCATTCCACATCTTCATCTGTAACATCTACATGTTAATCAAGGATAACATTCTGCTCACTTGTTATCATTTAGAGACGCAGACCGATCTGCTGCCTTCATTTCAGAATTTAAAGAGAGGATTCTGTGATGATTTAATAGAAGAAAATGAAACGGTCCAAGTTGTAACGGATGGCAGCGGCAGCCAATGAAAGACGGCTTGTCAGATGAAAGCCCTCCCCCATTGGGTCGGGGTCATAGCTGTGTCACGCGTAACACTGACTTTGGAAATGATATAGGAAGACAGAAGTTTAACAATTTTCAATTTTCTTTAGTTATTTAGGTTCTTTAGTTCAGTTCAGGGAACAACAGTCAGTCAACAGCGGTGCCTTTCATCACGTTGGTGACTTTGAAGATGAATAAAGAAAACGTGAGATTTGAAATGAGATTTGACATACAGTGCCGGATATTTTAAAATACCAATTTATTTTCCCATCATCACACTTAAATAGAAGAAACAATGGAGCCTTTAAATGAGGGCACGGTCACGTTGATTCTTGGTTGGCTACTCTTTTCCCGGGCACCTGCTATGCCGGGGCCTGCAAGAAGTTATCCATGTGCTTAGGTGCTAATGAAAAGCAACCTGTGTGAGCTAAGACTAAGCTACTGGAAGAGGATACGTTAGCCAGAGGTTATTTATAGTTTTATACCAAGCTCAGGAACGCCTCCTTTCAAAAGATGAAAATGTCGTTCATTTTGTTCAAATTCTGTGTCTTCGTTTGTCCTCAACCAAAGAGTTCCATGTGCCGAGGCTGAATGTAGAATGGAATGTGTTATAAGTGTGATAACATTAGCTAGCTAACATGTCATACATAATGTATCTTCGAGTTTCACGCACAACGGTTAGCCTATGCTTGTAGTGTGGGTTAATGCGGCAATTCAAACGTAATGCATTATGCATTAGAATTGCATTGGATTCTACGATCATTCCTTTAAAAAAAAAAGATTGATCTGTAATAGGCGCCTCTCTCTGTTAAGAGATTACAATGAGAGATTGGATTAAAAATGTATCTTTGTTCTAAGCCTTGGTAACGGTTGGTGGTGGAGCGGCTTCAGAGGAGTCACTTCCAGAAGTCCTTCATCGCGACGCTCATCTCTGTTCTCACTCCTTTCTCTATTCACCTCTTTCTATACAACACGGCCTCTTCTCTCCAATACATAAATGAGGGTTTGGTTCAAGGGTCGGAGGATACAAGGCAGCGTACCTCTGGTTGATCCTGCCCAGCTGAAGGGCATTGAGAAACTCCGAACAAGACGGTTGAAGAGAGCCAACATGTCCGCAGATAGCAGGACATTTCTAATAAGGAGTACAAGGAATAAAATATAATTTCTCAATTCCTTCTGAGTCACTGGAACATTTTGTACATAATTAAGTACTTAATCTAAAAATACAAACGTTTGGTTTAGGTATTGTGGTTTTGTGCCCACGCCTCGCCTATTTTAACTGTAAGAAGCTGCAGAAAATCTCCCTAACTCTATATTCATATTGACCATATACATCTTCCCTCTTTCTACTTTCACTCTAGTCTTTGAAGCTCTGCAGAATTGAGTCCTTCTGTGAAAATATGTACCCCTCAAAACCAAAACAAACAAGGTTCTTTAGAGTCTAACTTGATCGTCACGGATGATCGTTGCACATTCAACACAAGAATGCAAGAATGTATTCCTTCTTTAATGAAAAATAGACACCAGTCAACATGAGGTCAAACTGAAAACAAAGCTTGGACTATTGATCGCTGTGAAATGTATAATTCAAAAACTCTCTCTTAAATATGACTAGATCATGATTGTGCCTGACATAACCAGTTCTAACGATATATTCTTTTTATATTCTGTCTTGCCCTTGGCACGTTTCATGACAACCGTCAGGATCAATCCACTTGTATTTTTCCCCTTGTCCCCAGGGGGTGCAGTGCTCAGCTATCTGACTTTGTGAGTGTTTTGGCGGGCCTACGGGAGCTGACCAGAATGCTGCCACACACCATGTTTTTTTGAAGTCCCCGGGATTGTTTTAATGCGTTCTGATGCATGCTGGGATTACCTGGTGTAAACTGCTACAGCTCTATATACAGTATGCCAAAGATGTCCCTTACATACACTAGAATGTCAAGTTTGCGCTATGGTCTATGGTGGGATGTTTTGGGTTCTGTCATTAGACGTCATACACACAATGAACTCATGGATACGTCTGGCGGAACGACCCCATGTCAGACGCTAACGGGGGAACATTTCCCAGAAGGAGCTGCCACCATACTCCATTCCACCTCTGACTCCAAACTGATCTCCCCCCCCTCTTCCTCTCCCTCCCTTCCTGCATTTTTCTCCCAGTCTGACATCACATTAGCAGCCGTGAGAACCGACTGCATGCATGTAACTGGAATATATGCAAATGGCCTTCTGCCGAGCCGATGAATAATTATCCAGCGATCTGCTTTGGATTGAGAGAAAGTCTGCTGTCGTGAGTTGGAAGGCTGACCCCCAGGCTGGCATTTAACTTGTACATTATACTTCCAAAGGGAGCCGGGCTGAACATGAAAGGCTTTTTGTGTAGAAATCGCTAAATCCACCCACGGTTTCTTTGATAAATAAAAGCCCAAATGGAATCTTACTTGGACCTTCAGAAGTATTAGTAGCATTAGAAGATAGTGGGTAATGAGGCGACACAGTTGCCTTTGTAATGAAAAGGAACTCCTTTTTTTAAATATATAAAAAACTAAGAAATCCGTGTATCTGGCGGTTAGTGATGGGGGCTTGCATGCCTTAGTCAGATGTGTGCGGCGCGAGGGAACTACTTAAAAAGAAATGAAGTGAAAGCAACCACCGCTGCTGCAGGCAGCTTCTATTACTGTTTGCATAATTGGACACACGGGGAGAGGACCTTTATTCCTCCTCCTGTGTGACTATCTGAGGAAGAGCTTACCGAGTTCTGTGTCGCAATTTAATTATCCACTTTAGCACTACAGACCATGTGACTCATGGCTGGCAGAGGGTGTCTCAAAAAACGTCATGAAAGACCAAACAGCAGTGTCGTGTCAATACTCCCGAAAGACCTAATGCTAAGTACTGTAGTAGTGAGGTGGCAAGACTCCCGAAAGACCTAATGCTAAGTACTGTAGTAGTGAGGTGGCAAGACTCCCGAAAGACCTAATGCTAAGTACTGTAGTAGTGAGGTGGCAAGACTGTTGTGACTCCGGGCCCAATGTTTGTCTGCTAGCCTTATAGGAATAATTACCATGCAGCAAGCAATGCAGATTTAGGGCTGTTGTTGGGGCTACTCTGATCGTGTAGCACCAGATCTCTAGGGCAGGGGTTCTGTAACTTTTTGGGGCCAGGGACCCCTTACAGGGAAGAAAAATTCCAGAAACACATTTAAATTTGAATCATGTTAATACCACTATATATAATATATATTGTACATTTATATATATATACTTATATAACAGTAACAAGACATAGTTCTATGACTATGAACAGTTACAAGATAATCAGTAACATGACATAATCCTCTGACTTTGAACAGTAACAACATGAACAGTAACAAGACATAGTCCTATGGTTATGAACAGTAACAAGATAAACAGTAACAACAGTAACAAGACATAGTCCTATGAGTATGAACGGAAACAGGATGAAGAGTAACAATACATAATCCTAGGATGATGAACAGTAACAAGATAACAGCTAAATTAACAAGACATTGTCCTATGACTATGAACAGTAACAAGACATAGTTGTATGACTATGAACTGTAACAAGATGAACAGTGCCAAGACAGTCCTATGACTATGAACTGTAACAAGATGAACAGTAACAAGATTAACAGCTAAAGTAACAAGACATAATCACAGTACATAGTGTCACGGTTACGGTGGTTGGCAGGGGGCGTGGCCTAGCCACGTGCGCTGGTGGCGCACACACCCCTGTCAACAATCACGTTGGTTGGCAGGGGGCGTGGCCTAGCCACGTGCGCTGGCCACACACACACACACACACACACCTGGACTCAATATTCCCCCTTGTCTAATTGCTAATCACCTCACCTGGGGTATATATACTTTGTCTATCCTTTACCCCAGCGTGAGGTCGTTACGTATACTGCACGTTCTCCCGTCTGTTGTGATCGCCCGGCTGCTGACTATCGGAGAGATAGTACGCACCCCGGTCGCCTGCCTACTCTACTTCACGTAGTTCTCCCCGTGTACCCTTGTGACTTTGTGTGTTGTGTGCTTTGAGAATAAAGCCGTTCGTATCGCTCCACTCTGTCGTTGTCTGCGTTCGGGGTCCAACCCACTCCCTCTCTTCGTGACAGAACGACCTCACCACCATGGACCCCGGCAACTACGACATGTGGAGGATCGCCCAGGTCGCCCAGGAAAAGGCCAACATTGCGCATATTCGGGCGTGGTTGGCCGCTTCGAAAGTTCGAATGACTTTCGGTTTTCCTCCACCGACCGCGCTGCCCCGGCTTGAGGACACCGCTCCGCACCCGGCTGACGACGTCGCTCCGCACCCGGCTGACGACGCCGCTCCGCACCCGGCTGACGACGCCGCTCCGCACCCGGCTGACGACGTCGCTCCGCACCCGGCTGACGACGCCGCTCCGCACCCGGCTGACGACGTCGCTCCGCACCCGGCTGACGACGTCGCTCCGCACCCGGCTGACGACGTCGCTCCGCACCCGGCTGACGGACGTCGCTCCGCACCCGCTGAGGACGTCGCTCCGCACCCGCTTGAGGACGTCGCTCCGCACCCGCTGAGGACGTCGCTCCGCATCCGCCTGAGGACGTCGCTCCGCACCCAGCTGACGACGTCGCTCCGCACCCGACTGAGGACGTCGCTCCGTACCCGCCTTACGACGTCACACAGCCCCCGTCTGCTACGCCGTACCCGCCCGACGACGTCACGCAGCCCCCGTCTGCGGACGCTACGCCGTACCCGCCCGACGACGTCACGCAGCCCCCGTCTGCTGACGCCGCGCCGGATCCGCCCGACGACGTCACGCAGGTCCCGTCTGCTGACGCCGCGCCGTACCCGCCCGACGACGTCACGCAGCCCCCGTCTGCTGACGTCACGCAGCCCCCGTCTGCTGACGTCACGCAGCCCGCAGCCCCCCGTGGCTCTCTTCCCGGGCCCCACCCGCCCACCAAATCTCCTCCACCCCCCCGGATCATCGACTGGGACGCAGACGGTCCAGAGGGGCGGGGTTGGCCCCCGCGCCGCTACAGTCGGGATCTGTTATTTTCCCTCAACTGCCACCGGGAACACCCCTTCAAGCCGGGTTGGACGCCAGGAGGCGCCCGTTGAGGGGGGGGTACTGTCACGGTTACGGTGGTTGGCAGGGGGCGTGGCCTAGCCACGTGCGCTGGTGGCGCACACACCCCTGTCAACAATCACGTTGGTTGGCAGGGGGCGTGGCCTAGCCACGTGCGCTGGCCACACACACACACACACACACCTGGACTCAATATTCCCCCTTGTCTAATTGCTAATCACCTCACCTGGGGTATATATACTTTGTCTATCCTTTACCCCAGCGTGAGGTCGTTACGTATACTGCACGTTCTCCCGTCTGTTGTGATCGCCCGGCTGCTGACTATCGGAGAGATAGTACGCACCCCGGTCGCCTGCCTACTCTACTTCACGTAGTTCTCCCCGTGTACCCTTGTGACTTTGTGTGTTGTGTGCTTTGAAATAAAGCCGTTCGTATCACTCTCCACTTGTCGTTGTCTGCGTTCGGGGTCCAACCCACTCCCTCTCTTCGTGACAACATAGAACAGTAACAATACTTTATCCTATGACTATGCACAGTAAAAATATGGCATAGTCCCAATAAACCCTAAAGTCTAAGTTTGCATTTCCCAAGTGCTTCCACTTTTAATAATGAACGTACTGCTCCTTATTCAAATCATTGGCAGAAAGCTTAATAAATCATAACAGAAGTTACCATAACAGCATTTCAGAACACATTATAGTAAGGAAGCCCATGCCCGTGTTTTTTGGAAGATGTATTCCTTGCTCTTTACACAGAAACATTCAACAAAACAAAAAAACCTCCACATAATTGTCGTTGATTTTCCAAAATGTTGCTTGTTGGGGCTTTGTGTGACAATACGATGTGGACTGAACAGACTGACTGAAATATTGATCCGCATTTAGCTCGCAAGATAGCGGGATGGCTAATAAGCAGAGCTACGCAGCATGAGAAACGGTTTGTTGTTTAAGTGAATGAGTCATGATTGTCGTGATGTGTCACAATCACATCAGTAGTAATGAACACGATATGCTTGATTAACTGGCGCAAATAGTCGCCATCTGTAGATATGCATATTCATTTAACAAAAAATTATGTTTTTGATTTTGAAAAAAATCTATAGATATTTTTATTTTCTTAATTTTACAAATGATTTCACGGGCCCCTGGATATGGCTCACAGACCCCTGGGGATCTGTGGTCCCCATTTTGAGAACCCCCGCTCTAGGGCAGTTGTTCTAACTGTTGTTCTCTGGTCATGTAGCACCAGTTCTCTAGGGCTGTAGTTCCAACTGTTGTTCTCTGGTCATGTAGCACCAGTTCTCTAGGGCTGTTGTTCCAACTGTTGTTCTCTAGTCATGTAGCACCAGTTCTCTATGGCTTTTGTTCCAACTGTTGTTCTCTGGTCATGTAGCACCAGTTCTCTAGGGCTGTTGTTCCAACTGTTGTTCTCTGGTCATGTAGCACCAGTTCTCTAGGGCTGTTGTTCCAACTGTTGTTCTCTGGTCATGTAGCACCAGTTCTCTAGGGCTGTAGTTCCAACTGTTGTTCTCTGGTCATGTAGCACCAGTTCTCTAGGGCTGTTGTTCCAACTGTTGTTCTCTAGTCATGTAGCACCAGTTCTCTATGGCTTTTGTTCCAACTGTTGTTCTCTGGTCATGTAGCACCAGTTCTCTAGGGCTGTTGTTCCAACTGTTGTTCTCTGGTCATGTAGCACCAGTTCTCTAGGGCTGTTGTTCCAACTGTTGTTCTCTGGTCATGTAGCACCGGTTATGTAGGGCAGTTCTGCGTGGTTTGTCTGAATCCTTGGTGCACACGGCATGAGACAAAGTTTTGCAAGTGGCTTTCAATGTATACATCTGCCCAACCCATGCACTGTGTCTCTACACTGAAGGTACACTAGAGGGCAGTTATATAGTCATGTGTCCAACCTCTGTGGATAATAGTCACCAGCTATGTTTTGTGTACTATTGGAGTGGAATACAAAAGTAATTACCGCTTAGCGCTGTCGCTGTCGCGCCTTCATTCAGACGGACATGTGCACGGCAGGGCTCTGCAGCCATGCTGCCAGGGTGGCAGTGACGCTGCAGACATCTGGTTGAGTTGCTCACGAGCATGCAGGCGTTCTGGTGGGGAAACGCCTGATCCCCCGCCCGGCTCCTTAAGGCCATGGCTGCCAAGGCTCTCACTGTCGCTTTGGCTCAAGGCAATCTCCTAAATGGCTTAGTAGCATCTTCACATGTCAGCGCATCTTTGCTGATGACTGCAAAGACGGCAGCACCTCAGGCGTGTGCATGGGTACGTATGCCAGCAGCTTTGACGGCATTTCAGAGCGAGGTATCCGGCTAATTAATCGTACACACATACCGCACACAGACCTATTCTCGGGAGGGCTGCACGTGTGTCCTCCTCACTTGTGAATTCTTCTTGTTTAGTGTTAACCAGACAGCCGACATTGTGCGAGCTGGCTGTGATGTAAACAGCGTCAATCAATCACTTTTGTTTGCAAAGAAATGAACCTGATGTTTTGAAACAATTGCATACTGTGGTTTTGTCGCAAATATGACATGCTGACGAATATGGCAATACGGACTAACAAGCACTAAGCACGCACGCACACAAGCACGCACATACACACACTTACACTTACACTTACACTTACACTTACACACACACACACACACACACACACACACACACACACACACACACACACACACACACACACGCACACACATAAACATACAAACATACAAACACAGAACATACAAACTCATGAACCAACATAACGTGATGGCTGGAACATTTTGTAGCCCTCCCATCTCTCTCTCTCTCTCTCTCTCTCTCTCTCTCTCTCTCTCTCTCTCTCTCTCTCTGACACATAAAGATACATTGGCATCGGCCAATGTATTATATAATAACAATAACAATAGCACAATTTTGTGCTATTGATAGCTCTAGTGTGTGTGTGTGTATGTGTGTGTGTGTGTGTGTGTGTGTGTGTGTGTGTGTGTGTGTGTGTGTGTGTGTGTGTGTGTGTGTGTGTACTGTACACACACGCACGCACACACAGGTGGACCTTTAATCACACATATACACACACACAGGCACCCTTAATCAAACATAGAGGTTCACACACACACACACACACACACACACACACACACACACACAATTGTGCAGTGGGGACCCCTTCATCCAGAAACAAGCAATTCCTTCCCTGTCCACTGGCGGCCATTAACCATCAATCAGAGGCTTAATCCGTTGCTGGCGGCGATGAATCAACAGCCACCACGATCAACACATGACCGAGACCCCCTGCTGCTGATCAACACATGACCGAGACCCCTGCTGCTGATCAACACATGACCGAGACCCCCTGCTGCTGATCAACACATGACCGACCCCCTGCTGCTGATCAACACATGACCGAGACCCCCTGCTGCTGCTGCTGCTCATGACGGGCTGTGTGTACGCCAAGCTAGAGCGATAAGTCAGCATTTTTGTGCATATGTGAACACACACGAAAAAACTTAGACCCTTCTTTAACTTTCCGAGCCTCTCTGTGCGGTCCACAGTGCGGTTCTCCTGACCCGTGCCCCTTGTGAACGAAAAAAGCGCTCCGGCTTTTAGCTCCGGCTTTTAGCGTCACCTTTCAGCGTTGACTTTGACCTTCTGGGCTTACCGTAGATGGGGTCACCTGTCTCAGAGATCCAGATCAACTATAGTGAGAACAGAAAGAGGACTGAGGCGCCATCAGAGTTGTGAGGTGAACCGCAAAGAGAGTTGAGTCCTCTTTGAAA
This sequence comes from Muraenolepis orangiensis, assembly GCA_027704905.1. Lineage (NCBI taxonomy): Eukaryota > Metazoa > Chordata > Actinopteri > Gadiformes > Muraenolepididae > Muraenolepis > Muraenolepis orangiensis. The sequence continues at coordinate 31,323,312 of CM051009.1, read as the reverse complement.
TGAACTCACAATGTGAACACAAAAAGAACCAAGAAGAAGAAGAAGTTTATTTTCTGTTGATCCTCTTTTTGGTCCACTTTAAGAGAACTGAGTTTGGTGCAATGGAATGCCTGCTCTGGCATTCCCTCCCGCATTTACAATTTCTACAATAATTCTATACAATGGTATGCTATACTATGCAATACTGTACTATACTTTAAACAACACTATATACCGTCTACAATATACTATACTATATACTAAAAGCAAGACTAGTATAAACTGTAAACGTATAGATAGTATTGTTTAGTATAGTATAGTATTGCATAGTTTAGTATTGTTGTTGCAGGAGGGAATGGGGAGTAAGCTTTCCATTGTTCTATCTATACTATGACAATACTATACACAACAAAACAACAGAAGTGTCTGATGGATGATACAGTATATATATATATATATATATATATATATATATATATACTGTATATATATATTTATATATTTAGTGCTGTATAAAAGTATTTGCCCCCTTCTTGACTTCCTCCACTTTTGCATATTCGTCACACTTCAATGTTTCAGAGCAAACTAATTCCTAATGGGGACGAAGATAATCTGAGTAAACACAGAACACAGTTGTTTTTTATTATGATTTTGATTATCTAAGGAAAAAAGCTACCCGATTCTACCTGGGAAAAAAAAGCTGCAGTATATGAAAGCTACATGCCCTGTGCTAAAGCTGCCGTACTCTTTAAAGGTAGGGCACACGTAGCTGCTAAAGCTACGGTGCTCTTAGCTGCTGCATGTACCTTGGGCTTAAGGTATACATATCTGTCCAAATTAATATACACAATGTTGCTAACAAAATGTTTCACAATGTAGGCTTGGGGGCTTCAGCTACTGTACAGACACCTGCTATGGGTAGTGTAGACAAAGAGGCTAAAGCTACTTATACACATATCTGCCAAAGGTATACTGCCGATATACCGGCTGAGGAAACTACACACACAGATGGAACAGGTACTGTGGACACAGTAGCTACAGTTAGTGTACACACACCTGCTAACGTACACACATACTGGCTAAAGGTGCTGCACACACGTGTGTGTGTGTGTGTGTGTGTGTGTGTGTGTGTGTGTGTGTGTGTGTGTGTGTGTGTGTGTGTGTGTGTGTGTGTGTGTGTGTGTGTGTGTGTGTGCGCGTGGGAGTGTGTGTGTGTGTGTGTGTGTGTGTGTGTGTGTGTGTGTGTGTGTGTGTGTGCAAGGTGACCCTGGAGGAGAAAGTGAGGTGTGGATGGAGTTCCACTCCACTGGTGACCCTCCCCAGAGCACCCCCCATAGTTTCCTCATTGAGCCTACTTAGATTGGAGGCCCTCGGGCGAGAGAGCACAGAAGGGAGAGAGAGATACGGTAGGAGGGGAGAGAGAGAGAGAGAGAGAGAGAGAGAGAGAGGGAAATTACAAAAGGGAGAGAGAGAGAGATAATTCAGTAGGAACAGAGAGAGAGAGAGAGATAATTCAGTAGGAACAGAGAGAGAGGGCAAAGGTATAAGACAGAGATGGGGAAGAGACTGAAATAAAGCAGAATTGCCAACTCTCACACACGCAAATTCAATTCTTCTCACTTGCTCTCTGGCCTCACCTATTCCTCAGTCTGTCAAATGACGCGCTCTTTTGTCTGGGAACGCTCAGCCTGCTTTGAGAACATGTTGTTGAGGACGCAAGCCCATTTGTTGTCTCACGCTTACACCCCAAAATGTGTGCCTTAACATGAAACTGTAACCATCCCAGTTTTCAACATTCCGAATTTCCCCCCAATTTCCCCGGTTTTCACAAGGTGACGTGAGCAGTACCACCTTACAGCACCGACACCTCTTACTCAAGCACCGACCTCGCTCGCCAAGGTTCTTTGGGAAGATTGGCAGCCCTAACAAACCAGACTAAGAGACAGGTAGAGCCATGAACAAAGAGATGGAGAGAGAGAGAGGTAGAAGGAGATGAGAAAGAGAGAAAGAGAGAGAGAGAGAGAGAGAGAGAGAGAGAGAGAGAGAGAGAGAGAGAGAGAGAGAGAGAGAGAGAGAGAGAGAGAGAGAGAGAGAGAGAGAGAGAGAGAGAGAGAGAGAGAGAGAGAGAGAAAGAAAGAGGTTGGGAAATAGAGAGGTATAAAGAGGTTGGAAGAGGAGGGGGAGATAGAAAGGTAGAAAGGGATGAGAAAGAGAGAGAGAGCGAGAGAGAGCGAGAGAGAGAGAGAGAGAGAGAGAGAGAGAGAGAGAGAGAGAGAGAGAGAGAGAGAGAGAGAGAGAGAGAGAGAGAGAGAGAGAGAGAGAGAGAGAGAGAGAGAGAGAGGTATAATGAAATAGAGAGAGGGAGAAAGAGGTTGGAAGAAAAGATGGACAGAGATGATGAGAGAAAAAGGCGGATTGGTGAAGGCGAACACCGAGAGCAAGTTCAGTTTATCCCTAACATCACACACACACACACACACACACACACACACACACACACACACACACACATACACCTACTCAATGTTCGAGAGAAACATGGAACACTGTGATTACCAAGTGTTTATCCACCAGCAGTCGCAGGGGTGTACAGATCGTAGCCCTCCCACCTACCCCTCCTAATGAAGAAGTTGACCTTGCAGGCAGCCCAAGCTGTTAATATTGGCACCGGGCCCATTTCATGGAGAGTTCTGATTGGCTCAAGAGTCTCTCAGGCCTGGAGACGGTTGCCAGCGGCAACCAGGCATCCTGGATACCGACAGCCGGTGGGAGATTCCTTTTTTTAGATAGTTCAGGCGTTCTCTCCGTCCGGCCGCCTCGCCTGAACCTCGCCTGGGGCGTGGCATGACCTTCAGCTCCTTCAGTGCGGTCGGTCAGCAGCGCCGGTGGGTTCCCCATCATAAGGCGAGGAACGTTGTTTGCAGCAATATCACCTCCCCTTCCAGCAGGTTCTCTTTGTTCACTGTGTTCTCCCACAGCCGGCACTCCAACCGCTCCCAAGCTAGCGTACCTTGTTGAAAAACAACCAAAACAACTCAAATCAACCAGCCGGCCATTTGAAATCCTTGTGCATTTTGAGACAAGTGTGAGAGAAAGAAAGATATATATATATATATATATAGAGAGAGAGAGAGAGAGAGAGAGAGAGAGAGAGAGAGAGAGAGAGAGATATATATATATATATATATATATATATATATATATATATATATATAGAGAGAGAGAGAGAGAGAGAGAGAGAGAGAGAGAGTGTGTGAGTTTGAGAGTGTAAGAGAGAGAGAGATTGGCAGATCTCAGCAGATTTCCCACGACGCCTTGTTAATTTACACATACATGCACATGCCAGTTGTCCGTCTGTTTCACAACGACGAAGGACACCTTAAGCCTCTCTGGCGCACACACACACACACACACACACACACACACAAAAAAACACACACACACACACACACAAGTGTACACCCATTACATTGTCTGAATCCATCACATCATACACAGTTAACCCCCCCCCCACACACACACACACACACACACACACACACCCCACACCCCACACTTAGCACCTCCACCCCCCCCCCCCCCCTCCAGCCCCCAGCCCTCAACCGCCAAAAGACCTGGAACACATGGCTAATGGGTTCCAGTGGGTGAGTTCCACTGTCACTCACCTCTTATCAGGACTGGCAGTGAGACCCCTCCCCCGTCCTCTCCTCCCCACCTCTTGTCCTTAAGGGGAAGAATGGGATGGGGGTGTGGGAAGAAGGCTCTGGAAGGATCTGTCCCTTTCGTGACCCCCTGTTGGTGTAGCGACACCTTTTGAGACTTGTGGGTGTTTAGGTTCACTCCTCCCAAGTTCCTACTTAAGTTTCCCCCTCACACCTCTTTAGTACGGTCACTCACCGCTGATACCTATGTGTGTGTGTGTGTGTGTGTGTGTGTGTGTGTGTGTGTGTGTGTGTGTGTGTGTGTGTGTGTGTGTGTGTGTCCGGTGTTTTTGATGCCCTGTGGGTTGCCTTGCCTTTCCACCCCAGGGCTGAAACAAAGGTTAAAGTTCAAATGTGCTCTGATTCTTGTCTTCCTGCTTCCTGACTGCACCAATGGGTAGCCAATCAGCAGGGCTCCACGAAGACCATTAGAATCAGAACCCAGCGCCTCACATTCAATCACAACATGACACCGGAGAGCTGGGAAAATACACATGGCTCAATTGTTTTGAAGAGGACACACACACACACGCACACAAACATGTGTTTTCGGCACTTGAACTGCTCTCTTATGTAAATGAGGCGGCTCTGTAATTTGAATATTTAAATCTGATGAGACGGCTTGGTCTAAAGTACACAACTACAAGGTCACAACAATCTAGAGGGGAGGAGACATGAATTAATACAGAAGGGGCCTATTCACGCATTTCTTATGTTTTTACTGCTACACCTCGTTCTACCGTCCCCGGACAAACTCCAGCTGGGTGCTCCAAGTCCCGACAAATATCTGGAGAACAATGTTTACGACATTTACATTTACAAATTGAGGAACACTCTATAGGAAGGCTACAATCGGGCGGTATGTGTAGTCACCGGTTCAGGGTTTGGTAGTCAGGTCATCCTAACGTACTAGCGATGTTTTTGTTAAGCTTGTTTTCCGAAAGATACATTGATTGACACATGATTAGGGATGGGTATCGTTAGGATTTTTCCGATTCCGATTCCGGTTCTGCTTATCGATTCCGGTTCCTAACGGTTCCCTATTCCGGTTCCAAAATGGTAAAAAATAAGAGGTCAAATGTTTAACAAAAGTTATTTGATTATTTTAACCTCTCCTTTATTCCAACAGTTGATCCAACCATTTGTGGATAATACACAGATTTAGGGCCATGGTCATCTCCCTGAAAATAAAGATTCAACAACATTACATAACAATACTGTACAAGTTTTCTATTATCAAACGTTTTATTTATATTTATCAGTGGTGGGAAAAGTACTCACATTTCTTACTTAAGTAAAAGTATCAATACTGCATTGTAGAAATTCAAAATTTACTTGATTGAAAGTATTGCCATCAAAATGTACGTAAAGTACCAAAAGTCAAAAGTACTCATTATGCAGAATGTCCCATTTCACAAGTTTTCAAATGAATAAAAAAATATTTTGAAAATAGCCGATCTACAAGCTCACTGTGAGCTTGTAGATCGGCTATTTTCAAATGGTCTAAATAAAGGTATTATAGGTATGGTAGGCGCTTTTGGAGAAACCAGCTAGTGTTGTAAAGATAGATTTTGAAAGTAAACAACCGAAAAAGTATCAGCCCCTTCCTTCAGACTTCCTCACAAAGACCCTCCTCCAATACACATGAACGCGCCCTGCCAGATGCAAGACTTGAGGAGAGGACCAATCACGACCATATCAACCACCGTAATGCTGTCCGGTGACGTCAAAGGGACGAGATGTTAACATGTTTTGATGATTGATTTGACTTCTATGGACCTTTTATAAAAAATGTAGCCCCCAGGTCCCTCCCAAAAATCCCGGGCTTTTTTGCCAGAGGGCCAAATCCAAGATGGCCGCTGGCGGCATCTTGAAAAATGCACTTTTGGACCAGAGCACCTAGAATCATGTATGAAGACAAGTTTTCATGCATTTCAACCATGAGGATTCCGATTCTGACATCAGCTTGACGTTATGACATCATTTTGACCCAGAAATCCAAGATGGCCGCCATCCAGTAGAGTAAAAACGTAACTTTTGAATGTTTTTCAGTGAAAATTGTCTATAAAAGACACCTTCTAAAGTACATTTTACTTTTTAAACTATATTTGATCATTTATTCTGGTAGATCATGCCATTACCTTTCAAATGATGTATAATACACCAAGGTTTAAACAAATATAACTTGGTTGGCACACTGATTTTGAAGGTGTAGGCATGTCTCTACTGGGGCTGCCGGTGAGCTCGTGCTCATGTTGCTACTAGTAGCACTCGCTTGTGTTGACTGGCGAGCCCCAGTGTGTGTGTGTGAGACACGGTCTCACACACACACACTGGCGCTAATTTAACTTTCCACATTTTTTCATTCCGTATTGCACTTTCCCATTTCACTGGGGTTCTCTTTTGTAGTGAAGCCACACTTTAGAGCGTTTGTTACCACGGTCCATATTTCATGCCCTGTTGTTCGCTCGCATGTAAACACACTACGGTGCGGTGTGTGTGTGTGTGTGTGTGTGTGTGTGTGTGTGTGTGCGTGCGTGCGTGCGTGCAGCGTAAACGCGTCACGCAGTCAAGTTAGACAGGTCCTGACAGATAGTCAAATAGGTCTTTGAAGATATATATGCCTTTGTTTAAACGGTTATTAGCGCGTCTAGGAAAAAAAGAAAAAAGAGGGAAAAACAGCGCGTCTAGGAACCGATATGCAGGCCCGAAATTGAATTATTTGTATGGGTACCCGGTACCCACCATTTCTTATTCGGTTCCTACTTGGAACCGAATTTCGGTACCCAACCCCACACATGATTCACAAGGCATTCTGGGAGATTTCTAATCACTGTAGGTTTTGGAGTGAGTGCCTAACATTTGAGATTGAGAGAGTCAAGCTAGGCAGCGAGTTCCGTGGAGCGGTGCTCTGTGGTGAAGTGTTTTAAATACCATCATGTGGGAGTGTGTGTGTGTGTGGTTTGGTGGTTGGTTTAAGCAGCACACCTGTGGGTCCTTGTTAATCAGGTACCCACACGTCAAAGCAGCCACCACCCACACACACATGACTGATTACTCTATTATGGCTGATGAGGCTGCGCACCAGACCACCGACCACACACACGCGCCACATACTATAATGAATAGTTTGTCAATTTTTTTTAAAAATGTAAATCAACTAGATGATATATCACAAAGCCCAAACAGGGTACATTTGAATATCTTATATTGCAATATCTGCTAATATATAAATATATATATTAATATATATTTATATATAAACAACATAAATATAAATATGTATAAATATGTATATTTTTATATATATATCGATATATATATAGATATGAATATGTAATTATATCTGTTTAATTACATTTAGGTCCTCAGAAGGGTTCTCCTCCTCAGGGATGTGGGGCTCTTTAATAGAGTTCAGGAAGTTAATGAAGATGAATTATCCAATGGAATCGACCCGTTCCACGCTGGTGTCACCTGCTGGATACACCCCCATACACCCCCACAGGGGGGTTACGATGGGTCACTCACATGTAACACACACACACACACACACACACACACACACACACACACACACACACACACACACACACACACATACACACACACACACATACACACACACACACACACACACACACACACACACACACACAACAATCTAGCTCATATGAACGCCAGGTCTACTTTGGGCACTGTGGGAATTGCCCTCGAGTGACGGCAGTGAACTACTGAATACTATCTTAATTACTGAAGTATGCATAGCTTATATTCACTCTAGGTCACCTCTGGAATATTCACAATTTAACTGGTTTTACTGTATTAAAAATGAATCCTGATAACAAATATGTTGGGTTTTTGGGCCAAGCTGGAAAGTGGATAGTCTTAGGAGAGGTGTTCCAAACCCAGGATAGAAGCCAAAAGCTTGTCGTAACCAAAACTAAACTTTGTAGTACGGCCGGCGTTGTTCAGTTGTAATACTCTGGATCACCGCGGTGAACTGGTGAATGCTGCAGAGACACCTACCCTGCTTTTTATACAGAGATGACAAACTTAACCCTTGTTTTATCAACTTTTTATCAACTTTTTATCCCCCCCCCCTGGCATTTATCAAACGCAACCCTAGCCCTCAACAAAGTCAACTGGTTTTGATCAAACTTAACTCTGGCTTGTATCAAACCCAACTGGCTTCAATCAAACTCAACACACTGGCTTAAATGAGACTCAACCATAGTTGAATAATCACACTAATATAATATAGCTCAACCCTAGTAGATCTAACTCAACCCTAGTTGAATCTATTCCAACCCTAGTAGATCTAACTCAACCCTAGTTGAATCTATTCCAACCCTCGTTGAATGTAACTCAATCCTAGTTAAATCGAACTCAACCCTAGTTGAATCTAACCCAACTCTAGTTAAATCAAACTCAACCCTAGACTAACCCTAATCTAACCGAAACCAAACTACAACCAAAACAAAACATTTGTTTGTATTTCCGGTGTTGTTCAGTTGTAAACATCTCTGCGTTTCTGCAGCCATTGAAATCACGTGTCACCACCGAGGAGGAAGAGGACACGGGTTTACAGGAGTGTGTTTCAAATCTCTCTCTGGTTAAAAAAGCCCAAAGTTTGGAAGTGGATGTTGAAACGAAACTAATCAGACCGCATACAATCGCTTTCTATTACTGGTCATTCAACCTGTAGAGAAACGCTGGGGCAAGCACACACACTCGCATGCAGACACACAAACACACACACACACACACAGACACACATACGGAGGGGGGGGGGGGGTGTAGAGGGAGGGGGAGAGAAGGAGAGAGAGCGAGATACAAAAGCACAGAACAACCCTGAGAAAGAGAGATGGACACAGGAAGAGAGAGAGAGAGGACTCTGAGAATGAGATGGATTGAAAGGGGTGTGTTAGGGGAGGCCTAGGGAGAGAGATGATGGGGATAGAGTGAGGCATATAAAGATGGATAGAAAAAGATAGGGGGATATTGATAGAGATAGGTAGAGTGACTGCCAAAGAGAGAAGGATAAAGAGAGACATAAATAAACGTCATGGTTGTTCTCCATGGAAACATCATCACCACACTTAAAAAACAAAATGTACAATCTGTAAATTTATGTATTAAGGGAATTCTCTAAAATCTACACAAATATGAGAAAACATTAAATTGAAGGCAGAATTTGCAGTCCCAGTGGTTGACAGCTAGGTCTAAATTTCAGGATGTATTCCCTTTTATTGGTCACACACATGTACACACACAGTGAAATGTGTTTCTCTGCGATTGACCTCTGTTGACATACACCAGAATACAAAGAGAAAATTCAAGGCTGCGACGGTGCACCCATAGATTGCCATTCGACAGGGAAACTTGCAGAGTAAAATATCTGGGGCTGTAATCACGTTCAGACTTTTTAAAAACAGCC
>CM051009.1:31296695-31311695 GCA_027704905.1 Muraenolepis orangiensis | reverse complement strand
GCTCTTGAATCTTGAATCTTGAATTATATAAAAATAAAAGAAATTATTAAACAATAGAAATGGCGGTTTGAGCTTTTACCGGTGTGCCATCGAAAGCATACTTACCAACTGCATCACAGTGTGGTACGGCAACTGCAGTGTTTCCGACCGGAAAGCGCTGCAGAGGGTGGTGAAAAACCGCCCAACACATCGTTGGACTACCCCTCCCTGCGATAAACACCACCCACCACAAACGGTGTCTGAGGAAGGCACAAAAAATGGGACCCCTCTCACCCCGACCATGGACTGTTTCCCCTCCTCCCCTCCGGGAGGAGCACGAAAGAAACCTCGGTTCCAAGTCAAGCAGGCTTTGGAAAAGCTTCTTCCCCTCAGCTGTCATCTCCCTGAACTCTGCACCACGAAGACAGACCCCCCCCCTGCTGCCCAACCCCTGCTGCCCCCCCCCTGCCCCCACCCCCCAGCTGCCCAACCCCTGCTGCCCCCCCCCCCTGCTGCCACCCCCCTGCTCACTATATCCTATAATAATAATACATCACCATCAATGTCTTTGACTGCCTTGCACTGTATCACAACTACCTACCTCTACCTATAGTCTAACATATCTGTAAATGTGTACATTTTGACTGTTCACTTTAACTGTTGTTAGAACATGCATATCCTTGCTCACTACCTGCTGTATATACATTTATATATATTTATCCTGCTTTTCATAATTGCTTACCCCTGATATACCCTACCCCTATATATATACACCTATTATTATAGGTATATATATAGCTCATATCCCACACATACTCTATAAGTCTTCTAACTTTTTATACCTAGTAGACTGTCTTTTTGCAACTGTAAACTGTAAATTATATATTACCATGCACTTTACTGCAACATCCGGCCTTGGGGCTGGAATGGTGGCCGGCCGCGTAAAAAGGTCAAAGGTCACACAAAGGTCGCCCCTGTCAAAGGGCAGCGACGGAGTCACTGACATCGGGAGGCTGCAGTGGGCCGCCTGGCCATGCGTTTGCGGCCGCTGCACTCAATCATACTTGCTGAGCTTCACCTTGGCTATGGTTACCATTAGGGGTTCAATGAGCCACGATCCGTGATCAATACCGCCTCCCAAGCACCTTGACACTTATATTCCGCCGATTTCTGCAATCTCGAGTGTCACTTTTACCGCCCTTAAAAGGGCATCGCTGTCGCTGGCTCAACGACTTTGGAAGAATGGCAGCCGTCGGGGTCTCTCTGGCGCACTCATGCACTTGGGTTAACGGTAAGCGCACACCGGAGAGAGGTCGTGGATAATGTGTTCTGCGGTCCATTAGCAAGAGGAGGAAAAAGGCTTGGTAGCAGACCCAGGTCCATAATGTGAATACTCACTCACTGTAGTTACCACCCGATCGGGACACCTTGCCGTTGTTTTGGTCGTCGTCACCCTGGTTTTGTTTTTCAAAATACACCTCCGTCACCCCCCTCCTCCGCCTCAACAACCTCCACCACCATGACCACCTCTCAGCACTAGGACACATCCACATGATCACAACATCAACACTATGAAGACTCTGCTAATAGCTGACTGTTCTCCTTCCCCCCTCCCACACACACCCTACCCTGCCTCCTCTTCATCGCTGACAACCTGACAACACCTGACAGTAAAAGCAAAGTAAAGTAAAACTTTTAAAGTTCTACCTTTTGTTCTGTCTTTCTTCCGTCTTCCGGCGGTTCCCCAGGGAAACACTGGCGTGTAGCTATAGATGCTAATTTGTTTTGCCGCGAGTGGAGAAAAAGTGTATTCACGGACGTGCCTTAACAACACTCGAGGGTATGCAGAAGTGTGCAAGACTTACTCTAAGTTTGCAAAACTGTCAAACATTCATTTTTAGTTTTGGAGGAAAGGGTGGGGAAAGAGGGGGGGGGGGTGGGGGGGCTAGGGGTGGTGGTGGTGGCAACTGATTCTGAAATCAATGGAACAAAATTGCCCTTTACCAGCGACTTGAGTCTCTCTCGCCAAACTAACGTACTTCCTCTCTCTCTCTCTCTCTCTCTCTCTCTCTCTCTCTCTCTCTCTCTCTCTCTCTCATCTCTCTCTCTCTCTCTCTCTCTCTCTCTCTCTCTCTCTCTCTCTCTCTCTCTCTCTCTCTCTCTCTCTCTCTCTCCCTCTCCCTCCCTCTCTCTCTCTCTCTCTCTCTCTCTCTCTCTCTCTCTCTCTCTCTCTCTCTCTCTCTCTCTCTCTCTCTCTCTCTCTCTCTCTCTCTCTCTCTCTCTCTCTCTCTTCCTCCCTCCTTTGTTCCCTCTTCTCCTTGCTTCCTTTATGTCCGGGTGCCGTCCCCAATGCTTCCTTGTTGACTCCTTGTATCTAGAAGTGTTGTTTTTCGCTAGCAAAAGTGACTATTTTGGTGTGACATTCAAGTATGACAGATGTGTGTGTGTGTGTGTTTGTTGCGTGTGAGTGTGTGCGTGTTGGTGTGAGTGTGTGCGTGTTGCGTGTGAGTGTGTGCGTGTTGGTGTGAGTGTGTGCGTGTTGGTGTGAGTGTGTGGTGTGAGTGTGTGCGTGTTGGTGTGAGTGTGTGTGTGTGTGTCTGGGTGGTGGGGGGGGGGGGGGGTTGGTGACAGCTGTGGTTTCTGCTGGTTGTGAATATGTGTTGGATGTGTACGTTTGTATTGTCAGCTGTATGTGTCACACACTCGCTGTGAGTGATATATATATTTTGTATATAACGGCTGTTTTTAAGACGTATTTTAACCTGTTTTTACTCAATGTAACGTCTCCGTGACAAAAGTATCCGCCAGTGGGGGCCCCCTGCTTCTAAACAACTGTGTGTGTGTCGTGAAACTCATGTCACACACACATTGTTCTAAATCATTCCTGTTTGTACTGTGTCTTCCTCAGTGTTTACCCTGCCATCGCCATACAGAGACCCCTCTTCCCCGCCAACGGGGACCCCCCTGCCTCTCCTGAACCCCTTGAGCAAGGCACCAGACCCTGCCTCACTGCTGCCTCACTGCTCCTAATACTAGGATGGGTTAATGCATTGCAGTCTGTGTGTGCATGTATGTGACGGATAAAGATGATTCAAACTATTTAGATTTAGAGATTAGTTAATACCAAGATATTACCTGGTTATTACTTGGTAATTGCATGGTAACTACTTAATTGTTATGTTACTTGTCCAAGTAACATGGCTAAACCGGGGGAAACAAAGAGGTGATCATCAGCCAGTCCCATTGTCCCATTGTCCCCCCCCCCTGCGTGTCTACTGTAATCGAGCTGAGACAATAATAATGATCCTATTCTGCACCCCTACATGCATCTAGCAGTGGCGCAACAAACAGACAATGCATTCAAAGATCATTGATCACAGCCTTTAGAATCGGACCATATCAGTCATGTCTCGAGTAAGTCAAGTCAAGTCCCCGTTTTACAGCTTTAGTCTGTGTGTGTGTTTGTGTGTGTGTGTGAGCAACGCTGAAAGTCTGTTGGCTACCACACACACACACACACACCACAGGCTTTAGCTCATTATGACATTAAGTAGTCAATCTTTTGGGGGGAATCCATATCAGAGTTGTTTTGCTATATTGCTATACTGCTTTGGCCAGGAGCCTAGGTTTAGCTCATCCAAGTCTTAACTCATTTAAGGCAGAAAAGCAGCAATATCCCGGTTGTTGTAGGATTTCAATCTTGTAATGGAAGTATTTAGCAGCATTAACATATTCAATAAGTAGCAGATCAATTCTGATCTCATCTGATCTGCCATCTGTCCCAAAACATACATTGTCATTTATTTGTGAAACGTTTTTATCGAACTGCTATTCATTTCCGTGGGCTTGGCTGCATCCTCATGTGGCCCAAATGAGGCTGATGAGGCCCAAATGAGGCTGATGAGGCCCAAATGAGGCTGATGAGGCCCAAATGAGGCTGATGAGGCACAAATGAGGCTGATGAGGCCCAAATGAGGCTGATGAGGCCCAAATGAGGCTGATGAGGCCCAAATGAGGCTGATGAGGCCCAAATGAGGCTGATGAGGCCCAAATGAGGCTGATGAGGCCCAAATGTCCACTAATTCATGCATCGTTTTGAGCCACAAACTCAAAAAATATTCACGCTATTTAGTAAAAATTTCTATTATGTAAAAAAAAAATTCCAAGTGTGCAGAATATGCAATCGCCTCACGAGTAAATATTTTTTGTATGCAAGAGAATGCAATTAACAATAAATGTTGCCGATAGCATATGTTGAACAGCTGGCAGGTGTTACTCGTCTTTGTTATATATTTTAAGGTCTTTAAGGTCTAATTTTATATTATTTTTTTTCAGAAGGATGTCTACGTGTGCAGAACCCGTTCAACAGAAAAGACACCGCTAAGTCAGATGTCTTTCCAAAGTCAACCAATGTTCCTTCCCTAAACCGGCTCCATCACAGCAACACCACTTGACACGCACACACACTCACACACACACACACACACACACACACACACACACACACACACACACACACACACACACACACGCACAACACACACACACACACACACACACCACACACACACATACACACACACACACACACACACACACACACACACACACACACACACACACACACACACACACACACACACACACACACACATCCCTCTTCTTCCCAAGGCAGCTCGACCTCCGTATTGAATTATCCTCAGTGGTCAGTGGGTCGTATGAGCGAGGCGTCTGGGTCTTCCAGACAGAACCGTTTATCCATCCATTGATTCAACCATATTAGATTAAACCATGAGGGTGGTGCTGGTGGAGACGGTGTTGGTGTCGGTGGAGGAGGTGGTGGGGGGCTGGCAATCAGTAATATGAAAAAATTGTTTTAACGTTTTATTGTTTAAACAAAAGGGGCCAAAGAACAAATGGGGAATGTTACCTTGGTGATGTTTTGCCAATATGGGCTTAGAAACGTAAATATCGACGAGCAGATACCTCAATCTGTCTTCATACACCAGGGATCCATAGTGGACAGAGTGGAACTGTGGCACTCTTGGAATTTTTTAATTGATTTTTATATATACTTATATATATATATATATATATACTTATATATATATATATATATATATATATATATACTTATATATATATATATATATATATATTCATGCTATGTGTGTAGGTTGTTTATGTGTCTTACAATACCCTGAATGCATAATTGGAATTTCCAGTGGGAATCGAACCTCTAGCCTTGGCTAGTGGTAAGTGGTAAACACTCATAGTGGTAAACACTCGTGGACTACATTCATATAGCGCTTTTCAGAGGACTCAGGGACACCTCAGGGACACCTTGACTCTTAGCTGGGAGGAGTAACGCCATGTTGAGCAAGACAGAACCAGTATATGGATAGACAACATGTACAACATATGCTCCTACACACACACTTCGGCATTCCTCATGTTTGCTTGGTCTCTGCTTGGTTCTCTGCTTTCTTTTCCTCTCCTCCAAAGGCAAGCTGGGTAGCATGGGGATAAGGTGAGCATGTGACCCACAGCTGAATAGTGGTGTGTGTGTGTGTGTGTGTGTGTGAGTGTGAGAGGTGGATGAGAGTGGGAGTGGTGAGAGAGAGAGAGAGAGAGAGGGGTTATGATCCTACAAGGGATTGGTATCCAGGCCATGTGCCCGTATATCCGGCTGGGATGTGATCTAGAACCTTGTGTAACCCTGACCACGTTATGTGGCTAAGGGCCAGTGGCGCTTGATGGATGAGTAGCTATTCTGGCCTCTGGCGTCCCAAGCAGTAAACAAGGGCAATAGGCTTTTCATTTTTCCTAACTCTATATCACGTCTGACATTGCTCTCTCTCTATGGTTCTCACTGTACATCCCTCACTGTACTGTATATGGAACATATGAGAAACATTTTTAAAATGTTCCATCTCAGACAGGCGTACAGATATGTGTGCAGCATATGGCCCTGATACAACCATTTAAAACACCTAATGGCAATAGTGACGTATGGATAAATCATGTGTGCCATCATGATATATCATCCATATCATCGTCTTGCAAAACCTGTTTTGTTTCCTCCATAACCATCCATTTTGTTTTGGTATAATAAATATTATAATAAAAGACTAGTTATCTACTAGTTTTTAAACGAGACGGTGTCCGACCAACAAACATGGTGGAGTTTGGCAGTCCTTCTTCTTCTGCCTGTTTATAAAGTGGTCAGATGGTGTTTAAACCACCCTCATCTCTTCTTCTTCTACCAGTTTATAAAGTGGTAGGATGGTGTTCATACCACCCTCATCTCTTCTTCTTCTACCAGTTTATAAAGTGGTAGGATGGTGTTCATACCACCCTCATCTCTTCTTCTTCTACCAGTTTATAAAGTGGTAGGATGGTGTTTATACCACCCTCATCTCTTCTTCTTCTACCAGTTTATAAAGTGGTAGGATGGTGTTCATACCACCCTCATCTCTTCTTCTTCTACCAGTTTATAAAGTGGTAGGATGGTGTTCATACCACCCTCATCACTTCTTCTTCTACCAGTTTATAAAGTGGTAGGATGGTGTTCATACCACCCTCATCTCTTCTTCTTCTACCAGTTTATAAAGTGGTAGGATGGTGTTCATACCACCCTCATCTCTTCTTCTTCTACCAGTTTATAAAGTGGTAGGATGGTGTTTATACCACCCTCATCTCTTCTTCTTCTACCAGTTTATAAAGTGGTAGGATGGTGTTTATACCACCCTCATCTCTTCTTCTTCTACCAGTTTATAAAGTGGTAGGATGGTGTTTATACCACCCTGGTTCCTACCAGTTGATACAGCTCTCGCTGCTGGGTACCACGCTGTCTTCAATAGTATATATATATATATATATATATATATATAGTATATATATATATACCGTATTTTCGGGACTATAAGGCGCACCGGACTATAAGGCGCACCGTCAATGAATGGCCTATTTTAGATTTTTTTCCATACATAAGACGCACCAGACTATAAGGCGCACGCATTATAAGTCAACAAAACAGTCAGATACCGTAACTCAGTCAGGCAAACTGTATTAATACAATACAAACCAGCAGTGCAAAAACTGAACGTTATTCAAACGTTAATGTGCAGTGTGTCACGAAGAGAGTGGGAGTGGGTTGGACCCCGAACGCAGACAACGGCACAGTGGAGCGATACGAACGGCTTTATTTACAAAGCACACAACACACAAAGTCACAAAAGGGTACACGGGGAGAACTACGTGGAAGTAGCGTAGGCAGGCGACCGGGGTGCGGACTATCTCTCCGATAGTCAGCAGCCGGGCGATCACAACAGACGGGAGAACGTGCAGTATACGTAGAATAAGTAACGACCTCACGCTGGGGTAAAGGAAAGGCAACGTATATATATACCCCAGGTGAGGTGATCAACAAATGACACCGGGGGAAATTGAGTCCAGGTGTGTGTGTGTGTGTGTGTGTGTGTGTGTGTGTGTGTGTGTGTGTGTGTGTGTGTGTGTGTGTGTGTGGCCAGCGCACGTGGCTAGGCCACGCCCCCTGCCAACCAACGTGATTGTTGACAGGGGTGTGTGCGCCACCAGCGCACGTGGCTAGGCCACGCCCCCTGCCAACCACCGTAACCGCTTTGTGCCCTCGGAAACTCTTTTTAGTCTTCTTCACTTGGCGCAGGTCTTCTTCCTGCTTCCTCCATTTCCGTACCATTGATTCATTTATATTGAATTCTCTCGCTGCTGCTCGATTCCCATGTTCAACTGCATGACTGATAGCCTTGAGTTTGAACTCTGCGTCGTAAGCGTGTCTCTTCAAAGGCGCCATTTTTGGGTCTTTATTTGTGTGGTTGTACACGGCGCCGTTAATTGGTTGATCCATATATAAGGCGCACCGGACTATAAGGCGCACCGTCGGTTTTTGAGAAAATTTACGGTTTTTAAGTGCGCCTTATAGTCCCGAAAATACGGTATATATATATATATATAGTATATATATATATATATATATATATATATATATATAGTATATATAATAGTACCACGCTGTCTCCTTTTCAATCATTTAAAAAGGCCAACAAAAAATAGTATTGTCACTGTAAGGAATCAGCTGGTCCGTATCCATATGATAGTGATATGATAGTGATATGATAGTGATATGATAGTGATATGATAGTGATATGATAGTGCATATGATAGTGATATGATAGTGATCTATCATATGATAGTGATATGATAGTGATCTATCATATGATAGTGATATGATAGTGATATGATAGTGCATATGATAGTGCGCTGAGCTCACACACCTCAAACTATTTAACAATTCTGCACACGAGAGCACTGTTGCGTAAAATAACTTTTTCCTTCTATCCCTCTCTACCACTGCCCAAAAGGGAACTCTGACAATATGGAAGTCACCGTAACTCTCCTCTCTGCATTGTTCTGTTATTATTTCCAATAATAATAGTTTAATATGGATCGTTGGTCACACACACACACACACACACACACAGTGTGTTTCTCTGCCTTTAACCCATCCTAGAATTATGAGCAGTGTGCCGCTATTTTAATACACAGCTCCCAGGGAGCATTGAAGGGGTCTAGTGCCTTGCCCAAGGGCACCTCGATAGTGCCCCAGGAGGCCAACTGGGTACTTGGTTTGTTTTTTTCAGGGACTTGAACCAGCGACCCTCAGGTTTCCAAGCCAAGTCCCAACAGACTGAGCTACTGCTACTTATGAACATCCTGACACAAGTAGACTAATGCATACCATGTGGTGTAACAGACCTCAGAGACCTACACACATACAGAGCTGGCAAATTCACTGGCAAAGCTAGCATTAAATGCACACACACACACACACACACACACACACACACACACACACACACACACACACACACACACACACACACACACACACACACACACACACACACACACACACACACACACACAAGCACTCCATAGATTATAGGATTCCATTAATCAATCCAACACATGCGTATGCCGACAGCAATCTCTCTCTCTCTCTCTCTCTCTCTCTCTCTCTCTCTCTCTCTCTCTCTCTCTCTCTCTCTCTCTCTCTCTCTCTCTCTCGCGCACGGCGCATGCGGGCGCGTTTTGCTACAGGTGCGCGGCGACAGGCTTTGCGTCCGTATATCACCAGCGCAGACCGCCTGAAGGTGTGTGTGTGTGTGTGTGTGTGTGTGTGTGTGTGTGTGTGTGTGTGTGTGTGTGTGTGTGTGTGTGTGTGTGTGTGTGTGTGTGTGTGTGTGTGTGTGTGTGTGGTGTGTGTGTGTGTGTGTGTGAGGTGTCGGGTCAAGAACAGAGGGAAATGCTTACATTACTTGCTTGCTTGCATTAGCTGTTGTTGTGGTAGGCAGGAAGATGAGGAAAGGGGACGGAAGGACGGGAGAAGAGTTGTTATTTTTATTTCCTGTAAAGTTGAGCGCCTCTCGTGACCTAATTAGAGCCGGTTATAAATCAACACATTATTATATATATGTATATGTTTTTAGTAGTTGTTTTTTTAGTAGACAGTTTTTTACATATTTTACATATTATTATTATGATATATTGCCATGCACTTTCACACTGGTTAGATGCCAAATTCCTTTCGATGTACTGTACTAGTGCTGTACAATGACAATACATTTCAATACATTTGAACCTAATCTAATCTAATCTAATGTAATGTAATCTAATCTAATCTAATCTAATCTAATCTAATCTAATCTAATCTAATCTAATCTAATCTAATCTAATGTCTGCTCTTTCAGTGAAATATCGCAGACACCCTTGTGTCTTGTGCAGGGGAGGGGAGGGAGGAGAGAGGTGAGGGGGGGATGGAGGGAGGAGAGGGAGGGATGGAGGGAGGAGAGGGAGGGATTGAGGAAGGAGAGTGTGGGATGGAGGGAGGAGAGAGGTGGGGGGGAGGAGAGGGAGGGATAATGGAGAAGAGGGAGGGATTGAGGAAGGAGAGTGTGGGATGGAGGGAGGAGAGAGGTGGGGGGGAGGAGAGGGAGGGATGGAGGGAGGAGAGGGAGGGATTGAGGAAGGAGAGTGTGGGATGGAGGGAGGAGAGGGAGGGATGGAGGGAGAAGAGGGAGGGATGGAGGGAGGAGAGGGAGGGATTGAGGAAGGAGAGTGTGGGATGGAGGGAGGAGAGAGGTGGGGGGGAGGAGAGGGAGGGATGGAGGGAGGAGAGGGAGGGCTGGAGGAAGAAGAGGGTGGGATGGAGGGAGAGAGGTGAGGGTGGAGAGGGATGGATGGAGGGGTGACAGAGGGATGGAGGAGAGGGATAGATGGAGGAAGGAGAGGGAGGGGTGGAGGGAGGAGAGGGAGGGATGGAAGGAGAAGAGGGAGAGATGGAGAATGGAGAGGGAGGGATGGAGGAGAGAGATTAATGGATTGGGAGGAGGGAGGGATGAAGGGAGGAGAGGGAAAGGTGGAGGGAGGAGAGGGAGGGATGATGATGGAGGGAGAGAGGGAAGGGGGAGAGGGATGAGAGACAGGGGGATGGAGGAGAGGGAGGGATGGAGAGAGGAGAGGGAGGGAGGAGTGGGAGGGATGGAGGCAAGGATGGGAGGGACGGAGGGAGGAGGTGGAGGGAGGAGAGATGTAGAGGGGTAGATAGTAGACCTCCACCAACCTCAACTATCCTGAAGGTTAGAACTTGGAAGGTTAAAATGGAGACAAACTATGATTCTATGATATGATTCTACATTAAATGTATTTTTTCTACATGCTATCTAAAGCTGGGCTCTAGCTTAACGTTCAACAACACAACACACTTATTTTGTTCATCGTTGATGTTTTTTTTCACCTTTTTGGTTTTTGTTTTACAGTTTTTATATCTTAACACCATTGCAGTAAAAGCTGTATGTGAGCGTGTGTGTGTGTGTGTGTTTGTCTTTGTGTCTGTCTGTGTGTCTTTGTGTGTGTGTGTGTGTGTGTGTGTGTGTGTGTGTGTGTGTGTACGTGTGTGTGCTTGTGTGTGTGTGTGTCTTTGTGTGTGTCTCTGTGTGTCTGTGTGTGTGTGTTTGTCTTTGTGTCTGTCTGTGTGTCTTTGTGTGTGTGTGTGTGTGTGTGTGTGTGTGTGTGTGCTTGTGTGTGTGTGTCTTTGTGTGTGTGTCTCTGTGTGTCTGTGTGTGTATGTGAAATGGTAAGCCACTTGTCTATGGGGGTGGCTGTGGGGGGTCTCCAGTTTAAGACTGAATGCTCTTCAACAGTTTACCAGATGGTCATTACACACACGTTTAACAGACCGCACACACACACACACACACACACACACACACACACACACACACACACACACACACACACACACACACACACACACACACACACACACACACACACACACACGCCCACACACACAAAATAAAGCACCCACGGAGAAGCCATTGACTGATAATGGCTCTCGTATTTTCCAACGGTTAAACCCACTGAACTGTTGGAAATATGACACGCTAAAGCTAACGTGCTAATGGGCAGCATGTAGCAGTCGGCTCATCCAGCAGGGATGCTGCACTAAGCATGCTATTACATGCCTGCACACACATGTGAGCTTGTTAGCCTGTTAGCACACTAACAGGACCAGACACAGCATATATTTTCTTCAGAATGTCTGTTGGGATAATATATATATATATATATGTATATATATATAATTGGTAAGCCCATGTGTACATATCTGATACACAAATGGCCTACGTATCCATATAATTTATATGTAGTATGCTAAACTGCCGATTGCAAATCCACCTCTTTCTGAGACGGGCGTGGATTTCCATTAGCTGCAATCCGGGCAGTAACTCTGTCAGATCTTTCTCCATGTGCAGCAAAGATCAGAGAATCTCTCCCGGACCATCGCCGATCTGAACCGAGACGTTTCTCTCTGATGTTGCCGAGCTAATGGACACAGAGAGTGTGTGAGCACCAGCTGTAGTAGAAACTACTCTTGAGAAAAAATGTTTGAAGATCTCTCCTTGCTTACTTCCTCTCAGAGTTTCTAATCTGTGAGCAGAGAATGTGACATCTCACCCGTCACACTTAGGATCATTGCTCCATCGGACAAACGTCGGCCCAATTCAGCCAGCAGAGTATCTAAAACAGGGGGATATATATATATACATATAAATTTGTATATATATATATAGATTCAGATTCAGATCAGATGTGGTTTTATTTGTCACGTGTGTAAGGTACAGTGTACAATGTATAGGGAAATGTTAACACCAGCTCCGAAGATGTGCACGATTACAAATTCCCCAAAAATACAAAATTTACAGAATTGTACTCAACGAGGACCAATGAATATGCAACGAATAGAAACAGCAAACGGGTGCTCCTGTCTGAATCGCTGCTGTGAGCGCCACTCAAATGCCCGGACATGACAGACACTCCATCATAGGATGATTGTAATAGCATGCAGCCCAGGCCATCGTAAACCCCTGCTGGTATTCCACCAGCAGCATCACACGATTTAGAGCAGTTTGTACGGCAAATGAAATGCTTCGCTTGGGTCCAGACAGGAATTCCCCCCCCCCCCCTGGTGAAGTCTTTATCCAGGTTAGCTTGAGCTCCAGCAGCAGTGACCTGAAATCCATCAGCGTGTGTCCCTGAGGCAGCAGTTTCAGTCACTTGTTCAGACTCCTAGATGGGATAGTTTGGTCAAAGGTGGATGGTTTTCCTTTTGTGTTTTTACAAACACTGACAGATGCCCTCGGCTGATAAGAGGAACACAGCGACTTCTGAAAAAGCACCTATATGTGCACAATGAGGTAGAGTATGTAGAGTATAGAAATATAGAGTATGTAGTAGAGTATGTTATAAAGTGAGGTAGATTATGCAGTAGAGTGAGGTAGAGTATGTAGTAGAGTGAGGTAGAGTATATAGTAGAGTATGCAGTAGAGTGAGGTAGAGTATATAGTAGAGTATGTAGTAGAGTGAGGTAGAGTATATAGTAGAGTATGCAGTAGAGTGAGGTAGAGTATAGTAGAGTATGCAGTAGAGTGAGGTAGAGTAGTAGAGTATGCAGTAGAGTGAGGTAGAGTATGCAGTAGAGTGAGGTAGAGTATGCAGTAGAGTGAGGTAGAGTATGTAGTAGAGTGAGGTAGAGTATGTAGTAGAGTGAGGTAGAGTATGCAGTAGAGTGAGGTAGAGTATGCAGTAGAGTGAGGTAGAGTATGTAGTAGAGTGAGGTAGAGTATGCAGTAGAGTGAGGTAGAGTATGCAGTAGAGTGAGGTAGAGTATGTAGTATAGTGAGGTAGAGTATGCAGTAGAGTGAGGTAGAGTATGCAGTAGAGTGAGGTAGAGTATGTAGTAGAGTGAGGTAGAGTATGTAGTAGAGTGAGGTAGAGTGTGTAGTAGAGTGAGGTAGAGTATGCAGTAGAGTGAGGTAGAGTATGCAGTAGAGTGAGGTAGAGTATGTAGTAGAGTGAGGTAGAGTATGTAGTAGAGTGAGGTAGAGTATGCAGTAGAGTGAGGTAGAGTATGCAGTAGAGTGAGGTAGAGTATGTAGTATAGTGAGGTAGAGTATGTAGTAGAGTGAGGTAGAGTATGTAGTAGAGTGAGGTAGAGTATATAGTAGAGTGAGGTAGAGTATGTAGTAGAGTGAGGTAGAGTATGCAGGAGAGTGAGGTAGAGTATGCAGTAGAGTGAGGTAGAGTATGCAGTAGAGTGAGGTAGAGTATGCAGTAGAGTGAGGTAGAGTATGCAGTAGAGTGAGGTAGAGTATGCAGTAGAGTGAGGTAGAGTATGTAGTAGAGTGAGGTAGAGTATGCAGTAGAGTGAGGTAGAGTATGTAGTAGAGTGAGGTAGAGTATGCAGTAGAGTGAGGTAGAGTATGCAGTAGAGTGAGGTAGAGTATGTAGTAGAGTGAGGTAGAGTATGTAGTAGAGTGAGGTAGAGTATGCAGTAGAGTGAGGTAGAGTATGCAGTAGAGTGAGGTAGAGTATGCAGTAGAGTGAGGTAGAGTATGTAGTAGAGTGAGGTAGAGTATGCAGTAGAGTGAGGTAGAGTATGTGGTAGAGTGAGGTAGAGTATGCAGTAGAGTGAGGTAGAGTATGCAGTAGAGTGAGGTAGAGTATGTAGTAGAGTGAGGTAGAGTGTGTAGTAGAGTGAGGTAGAGTATGCAGTAGAGTGAGGTAGAGTATGCAGTAGAGTGAGGTAGAGTATGTAGTAGAGTGAGGTAGAGTATGTAGTAGAGTGAGGTAGAGTATGCAGTAGAGTGAGGTAGAGTATGCAGTAGAGTGAGGTAGAGTATGTAGTATAGTGAGGTAGAGTATGTAGTAGAGTGAGGTAGAGTATGTAGTAGAGTGAGGTAGAGTATATAGTAGAGTGAGGTAGAGTATGTAGTGTGGGGCTCTGGCCCCACAGTGGTGGAATGAACTCCCGTCTCATGTCAGGACGGCAGAGTCCCTCGCCAGCTTCCGCAAGAGACTCAAGACCCACCTGTTCAGAGTCCACCTGGACTCTCCTTTGTGAAACCCCTAAACTTGCTTAAGTCCTGACATTAATAGCTCTTAGCATGTTGTATATGTTAGCAAGTGTATGTCCTTAATGTTGTTAACACGCTCTTATCACAGCTACTTAAGCAGGTGACCTAGCAGTACGAAATTGTGTTATTCATCTTGTCAATATGAATACTTGTGAACTGCTGTATTTATATGTTTGCGTACCCCAGTGTTATGCTATTGTCTGCTTCAACTAATGTACACCTTGTAAGTCGCTTTGGATAAAAGCGTCTGCCAAATGCCCTAAATGTAAATGTAAATGTAAATGTAGAGTGAGGTAGAGTATGCAGGAGAGTGAGGTAGAGTATGCAGTAGAGTGAGGTAGAGTATGCAGTAGAGTGAGGTAGAGTATGCAGTATAGTGAGGTAGAGTATGCAGTAGAGTGAGGTAGAGTATGCAGTAGAGTGAGGTAGAGTATGCAGTAGAGTGAGGTAGAGTATGCAGTAGAGTGAGGTAGAGTATGTAGTAGAGTTGTGACAACAGAAG
>CM051009.1:31282396-31285695 GCA_027704905.1 Muraenolepis orangiensis | reverse complement strand
CGCTCTTTTTCCCTCCGTTTGCCTTCTGCGTCCTGGCCCAGTGCTCAGGGACTGAGGCTAACCTCATATCAATTACTCAAAGCCTATGAAAAAGACGTTGGCTCTCTCTGCATGCATGTGTGTGTGTGTGTGTGTGTGTGTGTGTGTGTGTGTGTGTGTGTGTGTGTGTGTGTGTGTGTGTGTGTGTGTGTGTGTGTGTGTGTGTGTGTGTGTGAATTACAATATGGGTGTTTATGGTGGTCAACATGCATGTATGTGGCATGCATATGGACCATATGTGTGTGTGTGTGTGTGTGTGTGTGTGGTGTGTGTGTGTGTGTGTGTGTGTGTGTGTGTGTGTGTGTGTGTGTGTGTGTGGTGTGTGTGTGTGTGTGTGTGTGTGTGTGTGTGTGTGGTGTGTGTGTGCGTGCGTGTGTGTGTGTGTGTGTGTGTGTGTGTGTGTGTGTGTGTGTGAGAGAGTGTGTATCTGAAAATGTTTGTGCAATAGATACTATATCAACATTGTCTTTTGCCTAAATCAGTGAAGATGTTGAAGTGTGTGTGTGGTGTGTGTGTGTGTGTGTGTGTGGTGTGTGTGTGTGTGTGTGTGTGTGTGTGTGTGTATTCCTTCTGTGTGTTTGCATGCATGTGAACATGCATGTGGGCTGGTGTGTGTGTGAGCGTGTTTAGGAGTTGGCGAATGTGTGCGTGTGACACAGGCTGATATGTGTCTGTAATATCAGCCTGGGTCCCCATCCGTGTAGGAGTTCAAGTGTGTGTGTGTGTGGTGTGGTGTGTGTGTGTGTGTGTGTGTGTGTGTGTGTGTGTGTGTGTGTGTGGGTGTGTGTGTGTGTGTGTGTGTGGTGTGTGTGTGTGTGTGTGTGTGTGTGTGTGTGTGTGTGTGGTGTGTGTGTGTGTGTGTGTTGCTGACGAGGATGGATGGATGAATATGAACATCTCTTTAACACTCAGTGCCCCCGTCTCGTCCAACGTGCACACATCTACCACGCCCCCGTGATGGATCATCCTGCACTGCCCTCCTCCTCTGCACAGCCCCTGTGTGTGTGTGTGTGTGTGCGTGCGTGTGTGTGCGTGTCGTGTGTGTGTGTGTGTGTGTGTGTGTGTGTGTGTGTCTGTTTCTGTATTTAAAAATGCACTCATTTCATGGTGCATCTCTCTTTCGACATTTGTTTCACCGAGCACACAAAATTCCAAATTGCGCATCACTTCCACTTACACTCAATTCACTCCAATTCACACACACAAACACACACACGCACACACACACACACACACACACACACACACTCACACTCACACTCACACACACCACTCTGACAAAAGTTTCTGTTTAAATACAGTAGCAGCACCAGTAGCAATACAAGCTATTGTGGGAGGGCCATGTGTATATAATATGTGTATCAATAATATGGATATCAATATAGGCCCAATATGTGAGTGGAACCGAACATCCATCACAGACACCACTGCAGGCCAGTCTCCACTTGCATTCCAGCAGACAAAACAAATGATTTGGGCCTAAGCCATTTGTTGAACTATTGTTCATTTTGGAAACTTACAACAGTTTGTTCAGCCCTAACTTTAAAAGTCTCTGCTGAAATCCCAAATCCCAAATCAGCATCCTAACGGAGACTAGCAGGGTCAAGGGGAGTTTTTACCAACGGGCAGTGCGCCTACTGAGGGTAGTTGGAAGTGCTGCCACTATTATATCATAACATTGTCACCAAAAAGTAGTATAAAGTGTGGTTTTATATAGTGTTTAAAGTATCGTATAGTATAATATCGCATCGCTTAGTATAGCATAGTATAGTATTTTAATAGTATAGTCATTTATAGTGCGGGAGGGAATGGGGAGTAGACATTCGATTGCACCTGTTTGCGCATGGAGAACAAAATCATCTTGAATCTTGAAAATTACTCGGCAGACTACCAACTATTGTGTTTTAGCTCGCCTCCGAAGGACGACGATGGAGAAAGGGAGGGACGAGTCCCAGCAGAGGACCAAAAATAGAAACGGTCCGTCTCTGTCTGATTCCTGGCAACATCCGCAAAATATACACACTGTATATACAAACTATCTATTCTTCTTGTGAAAAATGCATCAAGTGTGATCCCAAATCATGAATAAGTTACAACCGTGGTGGGACTGCTCGGAACCAAATACATCTGGAGAAGAAGTGGTGGAAGAGAGAGAGGGAGATAACAGCTGAGCCCGAGTGAGAGCAGGGAACAGTGTAATGGACCGGGATCCCTCCAAAAGTCTGAAAGAGAAAAGATACAATTGTAATGTGTGTGTGCGTGCGTGCGTGCGTGCGTGCGTGCGTGTGTGCGTGCGCGTGCGCGTGCGTGCGAGTTGAAAGAGATGGCACTGAAGGACAGGCGCGCACATTGCATATATAACAGAGGTAGAGAACTGAGAAAAGCAATTATTTTAGTGTGAAGAAAGCTATGAAGATTGTGGGACCCCTGGGGACGGCTAAATTATAGATTTCAGGGTTAGTTGTGAGTTCTTTAGTACCACTCGATCTGGTGTACTTCGAGTGTCATAGGGCGCTAAATAATTGATTCCATGGCACAAAGTAGTCAATCAGATTCAAGATTTGACGCAGAAGCGTGCAAAGGAAAGAAACAAAGACACCCAACTGTGAGTACAATATTAAGGGCCATGAGAGGTCTCCCTGCAGGCCGGGAGATGTTATTGCAGCCATAGCTGCTATGTGAGATTAATGAGTGAGCCATCAAAGGATCTGATACAAGGGGACCAGCACGCTACAGCCACCATACCAGAGCCATGGCATACTCCATAAGCAATTAGGAAAATGGAGAGAAGACACACACACACACACACACACACACATACACCAAGGGTCAGCAGATACATACACTTCATACTTTCCTTATCACACCCACCATGGTCGGCACGCAGTTGGACAGAGAGCCGCACGCACCCACACACCAGACCAGCCCAGCCGCACAACAAATTAATTAAATTAGCACTCATGACAAGTAGAGCTACTCTGATCAGGAAGAGCAGGTCCTACCTTAGAACACAGAAGAGAGGCCTCATAGGCCTGGGATGACCTTATTTAATCTAAAATGTGATGAAAGGAGTTGGGTTAAATCTCACCTACAGCGGGGTGGTCCATTAATATCCACAAAGAGGAGTGATGAGAGGCTGGCATCCAGCTGTCAGTGTCATTAAAGGTTGAACATCCTCTCTCTCACCCAGATGAGGTGGGAGGGTTATCATGTTTGCTGTAGGCCTACACACGCTTCTCCAGCGTTTTGCCTGGTGCTTC
>CM051009.1:31269896-31277396 GCA_027704905.1 Muraenolepis orangiensis | reverse complement strand
GCTACAGCACATTAATGGCACAGCACACAGCCAGGCTTTAACACTAGTTAACACTAGTTCTATGAGCCATTAGTCCTACCCCTAGAGGAGGCAAATCACAAGTGATTCACTTAATTAATGCAGTCTTAGATGAAAAATTCAAGTCAATCAGCCTCGGTTGATCCATTGGTCATGCATGGAGTTGCATAACATTAAATTATTTAAAACACATTTTATAAAATAACTATACAAGTTGTGCTGCATCTAAAGCGAGGAAATGGATGCAGAGTTTAACCAAAGATGTTCCTAATAAGAAGATTCTCCACTACTGAATATTTGAAGCAAACTCCCCCATTGACTTAAGTGTTGATGGGATATAACCATAAAATCAACATTGGATAAGCAAATCATCTTTTGATTGGGTCATTTTCTGATGGAGGATAATAAGACACTTTTATTATGGCATAATACTCATTACATCTTGAACTGAGCTTAAGCCCCAAAAACTCTCTGTCACAACTCACAACTCTACTCACTACTGCATACTCTACCTCACTCTACTGCATACTCTACCTCACTCTACTGCATACTCTACCTCACTCTACTGCATACTCTACCTCACTATACTGCATACTCTACCTCACTCTACTGCATACTCTACCTCACTCTACTACATACTCTACCTCACTCTACTACACTATATACTCTACCTCACTCTACTACATACTCTACCTCACTCTACTACATACTCTACCTCACTATACTACATACTCTACCTCACTCTACTGCATACTCTACCTCACTCTACTGCATACTCTACCTCACTCTACTACATACTCTACCTCACTCTACTACATACTCTACCTCACTCTACTGCATACTCTACCTCACTCTACTGCATACTCTACCTCACTCTACTACACACTCTACCTCACTCTACTACATACTCTACCTCACTCTACTGCATACTCTACCTCACTCTACTGCATACTCTACCTCACTCTACACATACTCTACCTCACTCTACTGCATACTCTACCTCACTCTACTACATACTCTACCTCACTCTACTGCATACTCTACCTCACTCTACTGCATACTCTACCTCACTCTACTGCATACTCTACCTCACTCTACTACATACTCTACCTCACTCTACTACATACTCTACCTCACTCTACTGCATACTCTACCTCACTCTACTACATACTCTACCTCACTCTACTGCATACTCTACCTCACTCTACTGCATACTCTACCTCACTCTACTACATACTTACCTCACTCTACTGCATACTCTACCTCACTCTACTGCATACTCTACCTCACTCTACTACATACTCTACCTCACTCTACTGCATACTCTACCTCACTCTACTGCATACTCTACCTCACTCTACTACATACTCTACCTCACTCTACTGCATACTCTACCTCACTCTACTGCATACTCTACCTCACTCTACTGCATACTCTACCTCACTCTACTGCATACTCTACCTCACTCTACTGCATACTCTACCTCACTCTACTGCATACTCTACCTCACTCTACTACATACTCTACCTCACTCTACTACATACTCTACCTCACTCTACTACATACTCTACCTCACTCTACTGCATACTCTACCTCACTCTACTGCATACTCTACCTCACTCTACTGCATACTCTACCTCACTCTACTACATACTCTACCTCACTCTACTGCATACTCTACCTCACTCTACTGCATACTCTACCTCACTCTACTGCATACTCTACTATATACTCTACCTCACTCTACTACATACTCTACTATATACTCTACCTCACTCTACTGCATACTCTACTATATACTCTACCTCACTCTACTACATACTCTACCTCACTCTACTGCATAATCTACCTCACTTTATAACATACTCTACTACATACTCTATATTTCTATACTCTACATACTCTACCTCATTGTGCACATATAGGTGCTTTTTCAGAAGTCGCTGTGTTCCTCTTATCAGCCGAGGGCATCTGTCAGTGTTTGTAAAAACACAAAAGGAAAACCATCCACCTTTGACCAAACTATCCCATCTAGGAGTCTGAACAAGTGACTGAAACTGCTGCCTCAGGGACACACGCTGATGGATTTCAGGTCACTGCTGCTGGAGCTCAAGCTAACCTGGATAAAGACTTCACCAGGGGGGGGGGGGAATTCCTGTCTGGACCCAAGCGAAGCATTTCATTTGCCGTACAAACTGCTCTAAATCGTGTGATGCTGCTGGTGGAATACCAGCAG
Organism: Muraenolepis orangiensis; assembly: GCA_027704905.1. Lineage (NCBI taxonomy): Eukaryota > Metazoa > Chordata > Actinopteri > Gadiformes > Muraenolepididae > Muraenolepis > Muraenolepis orangiensis. Next base: position 31,275,142 of record CM051009.1, on the reverse strand, counting down.
GGGTTTACGATGGCCTGGGCTGCATGCTATTACAATCATCCTATGATGGAGTGTCTGTCATGTCCGGGCATTTGAGTGGCGCTCACAGCAGCGATTCAGACAGGAGCACCCGTTTGCTGTTTCTATTCGTTGCATATTCATTGGTCCTCGTTGAGTACAATTCTGTAAATTTTGTATTTTTGGGGAATTTGTAATCGTGCACATCTTCGGAGCTGGTGTTAACATTTCCCTATACATTGTACACTGTACCTTACACACGTGACAAATAAAACCACATCTGATCTGAATCTGAATCTATATATATATATACAAATTTATATGTATATATATATATCCCCCTGTTTTAGATACTCTGCTGGCTGAATTGGGCCGACGTTTGTCCGATGGAGCAATGATCCTAAGTGTGACGGGTGAGATGTCACATTCTCTGCTCACAGATTAGAAACTCTGAGAGGAAGTAAGCAAGGAGAGATCTTCAAACATTTTTTCTCAAGAGTAGTTTCTACTACAGCTGGTGCTCACACACTCTCTGTGTCCATTAGCTCGGCAACATCAGAGAGAAACGTCTCGGTTCAGATCGGCGATGGTCCGGGAGAGATTCTCTGATCTTTGCTGCACATGGAGAAAGATCTGACAGAGTTACTGCCCGGATTGCAGCTAATGGAAATCCACGCCCGTCTCAGAAAGAGGTGGATTTGCAATCGGCAGTTTAGCATACTACATATAAATTATATGGATACGTAGGCCATTTGTGTATCAGATATGTACACATGGGCTTACCAATTATATATATATACATATATATATATATATATTATCCCAACAGACATTCTGAAGAAAATATATGCTGTGTCTGGTCCTGTTAGTGTGCTAACAGGCTAACAAGCTCACATGTGTGTGCAGGCATGTAATAGCATGCTTAGTGCAGCATCCCTGCTGGATGAGCCGACTGCTACATGCTGCCCATTAGCACGTTAGCTTTAGCGTGTCATATTTCCAACAGTTCAGTGGGTTTAACCGTTGGAAAATACGAGAGCCATTATCAGTCAATGGCTTCTCCGTGGGTGCTTTATTTTGTGTGTGTGGGCGTGTGTGTGTGTGTGTGTGTGTGTGTGTGTGTGTGTGTGTGTGTGTGTGTGTGTGTGTGTGTGTGTGTGTGTGTGTGTGTGTGTGTGTGTGTGCGGTCTGTTAAACGTGTGTGTAATGACCATCTGGTAAACTGTTGAAGAGCATTCAGTCTTAAACTGGAGACCCCCCACAGCCACCCCCATAGACAAGTGGCTTACCATTTCACATACACACACAGACACACAGAGACACACACACAAAGACACACACACACAAGCACACACACACACACACACACACACACACACACACACACACACACAAAGACACACAGACAGACACAAAGACAAACACACACACACAGACACACAGAGACACACACAAAGACACACACACACACAAGCACACACACGTACACACACACACACACACACACACACACAAAGACACACAGACAGACACAAAGACAAACACACACACACACACACACGGTCACATACAGCTTTTACTGCAATGGTGTTAAGATATAAAAACTGTAAAACAAAAACCAAAAAGGTGAAAAAAAACATCAACGATGAACAAAATAAGTGTGTTGTGTTGTTGAACGTTAAGCTAGAGCCCAGCTTTAGATAGCATGTAGAAAAAATACATTTAATGTAGAATCATATCATAGAATCATAGTTTGTCTCCATTTTAACCTTCCAAGTTCTAACCTTCAGGATAGTTGAGGTTGGTGGAGGTCTACTATCTACCCCTCTACATCTCTCCTCCCTCCACCTCCTCCCTCCGTCCCTCCCATCCTTGCCTCCATCCCTCCCACTCCTCCCTCCCTCTCCTCTCTCCATCCCTCCCTCTCCTCCATCCCCCTGTCTCTCATCCCTCTCCCCCCTTCCCTCTCTCCCTCCATCATCCATCCCTCCCTCTCCTCCCTCCACCTTTCCCTCTCCTCCCTTCATCCCTCCCTCCTCCCAATCCATTAATCTCTCTCCTCCATCCCTCCCTCTCCATTCTCCATCTCTCCCTCTTCTCCTTCCATCCCTCCCTCTCCTCCCTCCACCCCTCCCTCTCCTTCCTCCATCTATCCCTCTCCTCCATCCCTCTGTCACCCCTCCATCCATCCCTCTCCACCCTCACCTCTCTCCCTCCATCCCACCCTCTTCTTCCTCCAGCCCTCCCTCTCCTCCCTCCATCCCTCCCTCTCCTCCCCCCCACCTCTCTCCTCCCTCCATCCCACACTCTCCTTCCTCAATCCCTCCCTCTCCTCCCTCCATCCCTCCCTCTTCTCCATTATCCCTCCCTCTCCTCCCCCCCACCTCTCTCCTCCCTCCATCCCACACTCTCCTTCCTCAATCCCTCCCTCTCCTCCCTCCATCCCTCCCTCTCCTCCCTCCATCCCCCCCTCACCTCTCTCCTCCCTCCCCTCCCCTGCACAAGACACAAGGGTGTCTGCGATATTTCACTGAAAGAGCAGACATTAGATTAGATTAGATTAGATTAGATTAGATTAGATTAGATTAGATTAGATTAGATTAGATTACATTAGATTAGATTAGATTAGGTTCAAATGTATTGAAATGTATTGTCATTGTACAGCACTAGTACAGTACATCGAAAGGAATTTGGCATCTAACCAGTGTGAAAGTGCATGGCAATATATCATAATAATAATATGTAAAATATGTAAAAAACTGTCTACTAAAAAAACAACTACTAAAAACATATACATATATATAATAATGTGTTGATTTATAACCGGCTCTAATTAGGTCACGAGAGGCGCTCAACTTTACAGGAAATAAAAATAACAACTCTTCTCCCGTCCTTCCGTCCCCTTTCCTCATCTTCCTGCCTACCACAACAACAGCTAATGCAAGCAAGCAAGTAATGTAAGCATTTCCCTCTGTTCTTGACCCGACACCTCACACACACACACACACACACACACACACACACCACACACACACACACACACACACACACACACACACACACACACACACACACACACACACACACACACACACACACACACACACACACACACACCTTCAGGCGGTCTGCGCTGGTGATATACGGACGCAAAGCCTGTCGCCGCGCACCTGTAGCAAAACGCGCCCGCATGCGCGCGCGAGAGAGAGAGAGAGAGAGAGAGAGAGGAGAGAGAGAGAGAGAGAGAGAGAGAGAGAGAGAGAGAGAGAGAGAGAGAGAGAGAGAGAGATTGCTGTCGGCATACGCATGTGTTGGATTGATTAATGGAATCCTATAATCTATGGAGTGCTTGTGTGTGTGTGTGTGTAGTGTGTGTGTGTGTGTGTGTGTGTGGTGTGTGTGTGTGTGCGTGTGTGTGTGTGGTGTGTGTGTGTGTGTGTGTGTGTGTGTGTGCATTTAATGCTAGCTTTGCCAGTGAATTTGCCAGCTCTGTATGTGTGTAGGTCTCTGAGGTCTGTTACACCACATGGTATGCATTAGTCTACTTGTGTCAGGATGTTCATAAGTAGCAGTAGCTCAGTCTGTTGGGACTTGGCTTGGAAACTGAGGTCGCTGGTTCAAGTCCCTGAAAAAAACAAACCAAGTACTTAGTGAGAACTGGTACTTGGAAAAAAGGTGCCCAGTTGGCCTCCTGGGGCACTATCGAGGTGCCCAGGAGCGTGTGCGTGTGCGTGTGTGTGTGTGTGTGTGTGTGTGTGTGTGTGTGTGTGTGTGTGTGTGTGTGTGTGTGTGTGTGTGTGTGTGTGTGTGTGTGTCATACTTGAATGTGCATCTGTCATACTTGAATGTCACACCAAAATAGTCACTTTTGCTAGCGAAAAACAACACTTCTAGATACAAGGAGTCAACAAGGAAGCATTGGGGACGGCACCCGGACATAAAGGAAGCAAGGAGAAGAGGGAACAAAGGAGGGAGGAAGAGAGAGAGAGAGAGAGAGAGAGAGAGAGAGAGAGAGAGAGAGAGAGAGAGAGAGAGAGAGAGAGAGAGAGAGAGAGAGGGAGGGAGAGAGGAGAGAGAGAGAGAGAGAGAGAGAGAGAGAGAGAGAGAGAGAGAGAGAGAGAGAGAGAGAGAGAGAGAGAGAGAGAGAGAGAGAGATGGAGAGAGAGGGAGAGAGAGAGAGAGAGAGAGAGAGAGAGAGAGAGAGAGAGAGAGAGAGAGGAAGTACGTTAGTTTGGCGAGAGAGACTCAAGTCGCTGGTAAAGGGCAATTTTGTTCCATTGATTTCAGAATCAGTTGCCACCACACCACCAACACCACCACCACCGCCCCCCCACCGCCCCCCGCCCCCCCCCCTCTTTCCCCACCCTTCCCTCCAAAACTAAAAATGAATGTTTGACAGTTTTGCACAGAGTCTTGCACACTTCTGCATACCCTCGAGTGTTGTTAAGGCACGTCCGTGAATACACTTTTTCTCCACTCGCGGCAAAACAAATTAGCATCTATAGCTACACGCCAGTGTTTCCCTGGGGAACCGGAACGGGAACGGAAGAAAGACAGAACAAAAGGTAGAACTTTAAAAGTTTTACTTTACTTTGCTTTTACTGTCAGGTGTTGTCAGGTTGTCAGCGATGAAGAGGAGGCAGGGTAGGGTGTGTGTGGGAGGGGGGAAGGAGAACAGTCAGCTATTAGCAGAGTCTTCATAGTGTTGATGTTGTGATCATGTGGATGTGTCCTAGTGCTGAGAGGTGGTCATGGTGGTGGAAGGTTGTTGAGGCGGAGGAGGGGGGGTGACAGAGGTGTATTTTGAAAAACAAAACCAGGGTGACGACGACCAAAACAACGGCAAGGTGTCCCGATCGGGTGGTAACTACAGTGAGTGAGTATTCACATTATGGACCTGGGTCTGCTACCAAGCCTTTTTCCTCCTCTTGCTAATGGACCGCAGAACACATTATCCACGACCTCTCTCCGGTGTGCGCTTACCGTTAACCCAAGTGCATGAGTGCGCCAGAGAGACCCCGACGGCTGCCATTCTTCCAAAGTCGTTGAGCCAGCGACAGCGATGCCCTTTTAAGGGCGGTAAAAGTGACACTCGAGATTGCAGAAATCGGCGGAATATAAGTGTCAAGGTGCTTGGGAGGCGGTATTGATCACGGATCGTGGCTCATTGAACCCCTAATGGTAAGCATAGCCAAGGTGAAGCTCAGCAAGTATGATTGAGTGCAGCGGCCGCAAACGCATGGCCAGGC
>CM051009.1:31259896-31264896 GCA_027704905.1 Muraenolepis orangiensis | reverse complement strand
GGTGGTGACACGTGATTTCAATGGCTGCAGAAACGCAGAGATGTTTACAACTGAACAACACCGGAAATACAAACAAATGTTTTGTTTTGGTTGTAGTTTGGTTTGGGTTAGATTAGGGTTAGTCTAGGGTTGAGTTTGATTTAACTAGAGTTGGGTTAGATTTAACTAGGGTTGAGTTCGATTTAACTAGAGTTGGGTTAGATTTAACTAGGGTTGAGTTCGATTTAACTAGGATTGAGTTACATTCAACGAGGGTTGGAATAGATTCAACTAGGGTTGAGTTAGATCTACTAGGGTTGGAATAGATTCAGCTAGGGTTGAGTTAGATCTACTAGGGTTGGAATAGATTCAACTAGGGTTGAGTTAGATCTACTAGGGTTGAGCTATATTATATTAGTTTGATTATTCAACTATGGTTGAGTCTCATTTAAGCCAGTGTGTTGAGTTTGATTGAAGCCAGTTGGGTTTGATACAAGCCAGAGTTAAGTTTGATCAAAACCAGTTGACTTTGTTGAGGGCTAGGGTTGCGTTTGATAAAAGCCAGGGGGGGGGGATAAAAAGTTGATAAAAAGTTGATAAAACAAGGGTTAAGTTTGTCATCTCTGTATAAAAAGCAGGGTAGGTGTCTCTGCAGCATTCACCAGTTCACCGCGGTGATCCAGAGTATTACAACTGAACAACGCCGGCCGTACTACAAAGTTTAGTTTTGGTTACGACAAGCTTTTGGCTTCTATCCTGCGTTTGGAACACCTCTCCTAAGACTATCCACTTTCCAGCTTGGCCCAAAAACCCAACATATTTGTTATCAGGATTCATTTTTAATACAGTAAAACCAGTTAAATTGTGAATATTCCAGAGGTGACCTAGAGTGAATATAAGCTATGCATACTTCAGTAATTAAGATAGTATTCAGTAGTTCACTGCCGTCACTCGAGGGCAATTCCCACAGTGCCCAAAGTAGACCTGGCGTTCATATGAGCTAGATTGTTGTGTGTGTGTGTGTGTGTGTGTGTGTGTGTGTGTTATGTGTGTGTGTGTGTGTGTGTGTGTGTGTGTGTGTGTGTGTGTGTGTGTGTGTGTGTGTTACATGTGAGTGACCCATCGTAACCCCCCTGTGGGGGTGTATGGGGGGTATCCAGCAGGTGACCCAAGCGTGGAAACGGGTCGATTCCATTGGATAATTCATCTTCATTAACTTCCTGAACTCTATTAAAGAGCCCCACATCCCTGAGGAGGAGAACCCTTCTGAGGACCTAAATGTAATTAAACAGATATAATTACATATTCATATCTATATATATATCGATATATATATAAAAATATACATATTTATACATATTTATATTTATGTTGTTTATATATAAATATATATTAATATATATATTTATATATTAGCAGATATTGCAATATAAGATATTCAAATGTACCCTGTTTGGGCTTTGTGATATATCATCTAGTTGATTTACATTTAAAAAAAAACTTGACAAAACTATTCATTATAGTATGTGGCGCGTGTGTGTGGTCGGTGGTCTGGTGCGCAGCCTCATCAGCCATAATAGAGTAATCAGTCATGTGTGTGTGGGTGGTGGCTGCTTTGACGTGTGGGTACCTGATTAACAAGGACCCACAGGTGTGCAGGCGTCTGCTTAAACCAACCACCAAACCACACACACACACACTCCCACATGATGGTATTTAAAACACTTCACCACAGAGCACCGCTCCACGGAACTCGCTGCCTAGCTTGACTCTCTCAATCTCAAATGTTAGGCACTCACTCCAAAACCTACAGTGATTAGAAATCTCCCAGAATGCCTTGTGAATCATGTGTGGGGTTGGGTACCGAAATTCGGTTCCAAGTAGGAACCGAATAAGAAATGGTGGGTACCGGGTACCCATACAAATAATTCAATTTCGGGCCTGCATATCGGTTCCTAGACGCGCTGTTTTTCCCTCTTTTTTCTTTTTTTCCTAGACGCGCTAATAACCGTTTAAACAAAGGCATATATATCTTCAAAGACCTATTTGACTATCTGTCAGGACCTGTCTAACTTGACTGCGTGACGCGTTTACGCTGCACGCACGCACGCACGCACGCACACACACACACACACACACACACACACACACACACACCGCACCGTAGTGTGTTTACATGCGAGCGAACAACAGGGCATGAAATATGGACCGTGGTAACAAACGCTCTAAAGTGTGGCTTCACTACAAAAGAGAACCCCAGTGAAATGGGAAAGTGCAATACGGAATGAAAAAATGTGGAAAGTTAAATTAGCGCCAGTGTGTGTGTGTGAGACCGTGTCCACACACACACTGGGCTCGCCAGTCAACACAAGCGAGTGCTACTAGTAGCAACATGAGCACGAGCTCACCGGCAGCCCCAGTAGAGACATGCCTACACCTTCAAAATCAGTGTGCCAACCAAGTTATATTTGTTTAAACCTTGGTGTATTATACATCATTTGAAAGGTAATGGCATGATCTACCAGAATAAATGATCAAATATAGTTTAAAAAGTAAAATGTACTTTAGAAGGTGTCTTTTATAGACAATTTTCACTGAAAAACATTCAAAAGTTACGTTTTTACTCTACTGGATGGCGGCCATCTTGGATTTCTGGGTCAAAATGATGTCATAACGTCAAGCTGATGTCAGAATCGGAATCCTCATGGTTGAAATGCATGAAAACTTGTCTTCATACATGATTCTAGGTGCTCTGGTCCAAAAGTACATTTTTCAAGATGCCGCCAGCGGCCATCTTGGATTTGGCCCTCTGGCAAAAAAGCCCGGGATTTTTGGGAGGGACCTGGGGGCTACATTTTTTATAAAAGGTCCATAGAAGTCAAATCAATCATCAAAACATCTTAACATCTCGTCCCTTTGACGTCACCGGACAGCATTACGGTGGTTGATATGGTCGTGATTGGTCCTCTCCTCAAGTCTTGCATCTGGCAGGGCGCGTTCATGTGTATTGGAGGAGGGTCTTTGTGAGGAAGTCTGAAGGAAGGGGCTGATACTTTTTCGGTTGTTTACTTTCAAAATCTATCTTTACAACACTAGCTGGTTTCTCCAAAAGCGCCTACCATACCTATAATACCTTTATTTCGGCAATTTGAAAATAGCCGATCTACAAGCTCACAGTGAGCTTGTAGATCGGCTATTTTCAAAATATTTTTTTATACATTTGAAAACTTGTGAAATGGGACATTCTGCATAATGAGTACTTTCGACTTTTGGTACTTTACGTACATTTGATGGCAATACTTTTGGACTTTAACTCAAGTCAATTTTGAATTTCTACAATGCAGTATTGATACTTTTACTTAAGTAAGAAATGTGAGTACTTTTCCCACCACTGATAAATATAAATAAAACGTTTGATAATAGAAAACTTGTACAGTATTGTTATGTAATGTTGTTGAATCTTTATTTTCAGGGAGATGACCATGGCCCTAAATCTGTGTATTATCCACAAATGGTTGGATCAACTGTTGGAATAAAGGAGAGGTTAAAATAATCAAATAACTTTTGTTAAACATTTGACCTCTTATTTTTTACCATTTTGGAACCGGAATAGGGAACCGTTAGGAACCGGAATCGATAAGCAGAACCGGAATCGGAATCGGAAAAATCCTAACGATCCCTAATCATGTGTCAATCAATGTATCTTTCGGAAAACAAGCTTAACAAAAACATCGCTAGTATGTTAGGATGACCTGACTACCAAACCCTGAACCGGTGACTACACATACCGCCCGATTGTAGCCTTCCTATAGAGTGTTCCTCAATTTGTAAATGTAAATGTCGTAAACATTGTTCTCCAGATATTTGTCGGGACTTGGAGCACCCAGCTGGAGTTTGTCCGGGGACGGTAGAACGAGGTGTAGCAGTAAAAACATAAGAAATGCGTGAATAGGCCCCTTCTGTATTAATTCATGTCTCCTCCCCTCTAGATTGTTGTGACCTTGTAGTTGTGTACTTTAGACCAAGCCGTCTCATCAGATTTAAATATGCAAATTACAGAGCCGCCTCATTTACATAAGAGAGCAGTTCAAGTGCCGAAAACACATGTTTGTGTGCGTGTGTGTGTGTTTCCTCTTCAAAACAATTGAGCCATGTGTATTTTCCCAGCTCTCCGGTGTCATGTTGTGATTGAATGTGAGGCGCTGGGTTCTGATTCTAATGGTCTCTGTGGAGCCCTGCTGATTGGCTACCCATTGGTGCAGTCAGGAAGCAGGAAGACAAGAATCAGAGCACATTTGAACTTTAACCTTTGTTTCAGCCCTGGGGTGGAAAGGCAAGGCAACCCACAGGGCATCGAAAACACCGGACACACACACACACACACACACAGTATGTGTGTAGGTATCAGCGGTGAGTGACCGTACTAAAGAGGTGTGAGGGGAAAACTTAAGTAGGAACTTGGGAGGAGTGAACCTAAACACCCACAAGTCTCAAAAGGTGTCGCTACACCAACAGGGGGTCACGAAAGGGACAGATCCTTCCAGAGCCTTCTTCCCACACCCCCATCCCATTCTTCCCCTTAAGGACAAGAGGTGGGGAGGAGAGGACGGGGGAGGGGTCTCAGTGCCAGTCCTGATAAGAGGTGAGTGACAGTGGAACTCACCCACTGGAAACCATTAGCCATGTGTTCCAGGTCTTTTGGCGGTTGAGGGCTGGGGGCTGGAGGGGGGGGGGGGGTGGAGGTGCTAAGTGTGGGGTGTGGGGTGTGTGTGTGTGTGTGGGGGGTGGGGGGGGGGGGTTAACTGTGTATGATGTGATGGATTCAGACAATGTAATGGGTGTACACTTGTGTGTGTGTGTGTGTGTGTTTTTGTGTGTGTGTGTGTGTGTGTGTGTGTGTGTGTGCGCCAGAGAGGCTTAAGGTGTCCTTCGTCGTTGTGAAACAGACAGACAACTGGCATGTGCATGTATGTGTAAATTAACAAGGCGTCGTGGGAAATCTGCTGAGAGCTGCCAATCTC
>CM051009.1:31247396-31254896 GCA_027704905.1 Muraenolepis orangiensis | reverse complement strand
AGAGAGAGATGGGAGGGCTACAAAATGTTCCAGCCATCACGTTATGTTGGTTCATGAGTTTGTATGTTCTGTGCATGTGTGTGTGTGTGTGTGTGTGTGTGTGTGTGTGTGTGTGTGTGAGTGTGTAAGTGTAAGTGTGTGTATGTGTGTGTGTGTGCGTGCGTGCTTAGTGCTTGTTAGTCCGTATTCCCATATTCGTCAGCATGTCATATTTGCGACAAAACCACAGTCTGCAATTGTTTCAAAACATCAGGTTCATTTCTTTGCAAACAAAAGTGATTGATTGACGCTGTTTACATCACAGCCAGCTCGCACAATGTCGGCTGTCTGGTTAACACTAAACAAGAAGAATTCACAAGTGAGGAGGACACACGTGCAGCCCTCCCGAGAATAGGTCTGTGTGCGGTATGTGTGTACGATTAATTAGCCGGATACCTCACTCTGAAATGCCGTCAAAGCTGCTGGCATACGTACCCATGCACACGCCTGAGGTGCTGCCGTCTTTGCGGTCATCAGCAGAGATGCGCTGACATGTGAAGATGCTACTAAGCCATTTAGGAGATTGCCTTGAGCCAAAGCGACAGTGAGAGCCATGGCAGCCATGGCCTGAAGGAGCAGGGCGGGGGATCAGGCGTTTCTCCAGCAGAACGCCTGCATGCTCGTGAGCAACTCAACCAGATGTCTGCAGCGTCACTGCCACCCTGGCAGCATGGTTGCAGAGCCCTGCCGTGCACATGTCCATCTGAATGAAGGCGCGACAGCGACAGCGCTAAGCGGTAATTACTTTTGTATTCCACTCCAATAGTACACAAAACATAGCTGGTGACTATTATCCACAGAGGTTGGACACATGACTATATAACTGCCCTCTAGTGTACCTTCAGTGTAGAGACACAGTGCATGGGTTGGGCAGATGTATACATTGAAAACCACTTGCAAAACTTTGTCTCATGCCGTGTGCACCAAGGATTCAGACAAACCACGCAGAACCATGTTGAGGCCTTAAAGAAGGGAAACGTAAAAAAAGTAGAAAAAAACCCTCAAAAAACTGCCCTACATAACCGGTGCTACATGACCAGAGAACAACAGTTGGAACAACATCCCTAGAGAACTGGTGCTACATGACCAGAGAACAACAGTTGGAACAACAGCCCTAGAGAACTGGTGCTACATGACCAGAGAACAACAGTTGGAACAACAGCCCTAGAGAACTGGTGCTACATGACCAGAGAACAACAGTTGGAACAACAGCCCTAGAGAACTGGTGCTACATGACCAGAGAACAACAGTTGGAACAACAGCCCTAGAGAACTGGTGCTACATGACCAGAGAACAACAGTTGGAACAACAGCCCTAGAGAACTGGTGCTACATGACCAGAGAACAACGGTTGGAACAACAGCCCTAGAGAACTGGTGCTACATGACCAGAGAACAACAGTTTGAACAACAGCCCTAGAGCGGGGGTTCTCAAAATGGGGACCACGGATCCCCAGGGGTCTGTGAGCCATATCCAGGGGCCCGTGAAATCATTTGTAAAATTAAGAAAATAAATAAAAATATCTATAGATTTTTTTCAAAATCAAAAACATAATTTTTTTTAAAAGATGGCGACTATTTGCGCCAGTTAATCAAGCATATCGTGTTCATTACTACTGATGTGATTGTGACACATCACGACAATCATGACTCATTCACTTAAACAACAAACCGTTTCTCATGCTGCGTAGCTCTGCTTATTAGCCATCCCGCTATCTTGCGAGCTAAATGCGGATCAATATTTCAGTCAGTCTGTTCAGTCCACATCGTATTGTCACACAAAGCCCCAACAAGCAACATTTTGGAAAATCAACGACAATTATGTTGAGGTTTTTTTGTTTTGTTGAATGTTTCTGTGTAAAGAGCAAGGAATACATCTTCCAAAAAACACGGGCATGGGCTTCCTTACTATAATGTGTTCTGAAATGCTGTTATGGTAACTTCTGTTATGATTTATTAAGCTTTCTGCCAATGATTTGAATAAGGAGCAGCACGTTCATTATTAAAAGTGGAAGCACTTGGGAAATGCAAACTTAGACTTTAGGGTTTATTGGGACTATGCCATAATTTTACTGTTCATAGTCATAGGATTATGTCTTGTTATCGTTGTTACTCTTCATCTTGATACTGTTCATAGTCATAAGACTATGTCATATTCCTGTTGTTACTGTTCATCTTTTTACTGTGCATAGTCATAGGATAAAGTATTGTTACTGTTCTATGTACTGTGATTATGTCTTGTTACTTTAGCTGTTAATCTTGTTACTGTTTATCTTGTTACTGTTCATACTCATAGGACTGTCTTGTTACTGTTGTTACTGTTTATCTTGTTACTGTTCATAACCATAGGACTATGTCTTGTTACTGTTCATGTTGTTACTGTTCAAAGTCAGAGGATTATGTCATGTTACTGATTATCTTGTAACTGTTCATAGTCATAGAACTATGTCTTGTTACTGTTATATAAGTATATATATAAATGTACAATATATATTATATATAGTGGTATTAACATGATTCAAATTGAAATGTGTTTCTGTTAACGGGTGTTTAGGTTAAGCATTTTGTTTAATTGGCGTTATGATTTGGAGGGGGTCCCTTCTTCCCTGGCCCCAAAAAGTTACAGAACCCCTGCCCTAGAGATCTGGTGCTACACGATCAGAGAAAAAAGTTGGAACAACAGCCCTAGAATTAGAGAACTGGTGCTACATGACTAGAGAACAGCAGCCCTAAATCTGCATTGCTTGCTGCATGCTAATTATTCCTTTAAGGCTAGCAGACAAACATTGGGCCCGGAGTCACAACAGTCTTGCCACCTCACTACTACAGTACTTAGCATTAGGTCTTTCGGGAGTCTTGCCACCTCACTACTACAGTACATAGCATTAGGTATTTCGGGAGTATTGACACGACACTGCTGTTTGGTCTTTCATGACGTTTTTTGAGTCACCCTCTGCCAGCCATGAGTCACATGGTCTGTAGTGATAAAGTGGATAATTAAATTGCGACACAGAACTCGGTAAGCTCTTCCTCAGATAGTCACACAGGAGGAGGAAAAAAGGTCCTCTCCCCGTGTGTCCAATTATGCAAACAGTAATAGAAGCTGCCTGCAGCAGCGGTGGTTGCTTTCACTTCATTTATTTTTAAGTAGTTCCCTCGCGCCGCACACATCTGACTAAGGCATGCAAGCCCACATCACTAACCGCCAGATACACGGATTTCTTAGTTTTTTATATATTTAAAAAAAGAGTTCCTTTTCATTACAAAGGCAACTGTGTCGCCTCATTACCCACTATCTTCTAATGCTACTAATACTTCTGAAGGTCCAAGTAAGATTCCATTTGGGCTTTTATTGATCAAAGAAACCGTGGGTGGATTTAGCGATTTCTACACAAAAAGCCTTTCATGTTCAGCCCGTTGCAAATGTTACAAAACATTAAACATTTTTTACATTTTCCTGACAAGATATGTTCTGTAGGTGTGTAGTGGATACATCCCTCCATTTTAGATCATGTCCATCACATTAAATAGTTTGTAATTTGTAAGCAAGTTTAAAGTACCCTAAATGCTAAGTGGTGGTTTAGGTGGATTTGAATGCCATCTCCATTGAATATACAGAACATCTATATAGTGTGGCTCAGGAAATACATTTTGTGAAATGTTCATGAAAATACATCACAGCATCATGATCACCTGACCGATTCATAACAATAGAAATAATAAATCAGCTTTTACTAGGAAAATGGTGTATAAATGAGTGAGGGTGACAGCTGTAATGCTGCAGTGGTGTGAAGCCAGCAACAGGGGCTCCCTTTGGAAGTATAATGTACAAGTTAAATGCCAGCCTGGGGGTCAGCCTTCCAACTCACGACGGCAGACTTTCTCTCAATCCAAAGCAGATCGCTGGATAATTATTCATCGGCTCGGCAGAAGGCCATTTGCATATATTCCAGTTACATGCATGCAGTCGGTTCTCACGGCTGCTAATGTGATGTTGTCAGACTGGGAGAAAAATGCAGGAAGGGAGGGAGAGGAAGAGGGGGGGGGGGGAGATCAGTTTGGAGTCAGAGGTGGAATGGAGTATGGTGGCAGCTCGTTTGGGAAATGTACCCCCGTTAGCGTCTGACATGGGGTCGTTACGCCAGACGTATCCATGAGTTCATTGTGTGTATGACGTCTAATGACAGAAACCAAAACATCCCACCATAGACCATAGCGCAAACTTGACATTCTAGTGTATGTAAGGGACATCTTTGGAATACTGTATATAGAGCTGTAGCAGTTTACACCAGGTAATCCCAGCATGCATCAGAACGCATTAAAACAATCCCGGGGACTTCAAAAAAACATGGTGTGTGGCAGCATTCTGGTCAGCTCCCGTAGGCCCGCCAAAACACTCACAAAGTCAGATAGCTGAGCACTGCACCCCCTGGGGACAAGGGGAAAATACAAGTGGATTGATCCTGACGGTTGTCATGAAACGTGCCGAGGGCAAGACAGAATATAAAAAGAATATATCGTTAGAACTGGTTATGTCAGGCACAATCATGATCTAGTCATATTTAAGAGAGAGTTTTTGAATTATACATTTCACAGGGATCAATAGTCCAAGCTTTGTTTTCAGTTTGACCTCATGTTGACTGGTGTCTATTTTTCATTAAAGAAGGAATACATTCTTGCATTCTTGTGTTGAATGTGCAACGATCATACGTGACGATCAAGTTAGACTCTAAAGAACCTTGTTTGTTTTGGTTTTGAGGGGTACATATTTTCAGAGAAGGACTCAATTCTGCAGAGCTTCAAAGACTAGAGTGAAAGTAGAAAGAGGGAAGATGTATATGGTCAATATGAATATAGAGTTAGGGAGATTTTCTGCAGCTTCTTACAGTTAAAATAGGCGAGGCGTGGGCACAAAACCACAATACCTAAACCAAACGTTTGTATTTTTAGATGAAGTACTTAATTATGTACAAAATGTTCCAGTGACTCAGAAGGAATTGAGAAATTATATTTATATTCCTTGTACTCCTTATTAGAAATGTCCTGCTATCTGCGGACATGTTGGCTCTCTTCAACCGTCTTGTTCGGAGTTTCTCAATGCCCTTCAGCTGGGCAGGATCAACCAGAGGTACGCTGCCTTGTATCCTCCGACCCTTGAACCAAACCCTCATTTATGTATTGGAGAGAAGAGGCCGTGTTGTATAGAAAGAGGTGAATAGAGAAAGGAGTGAGAACAGAGATGAGCGTCGCGATGAAGGACTTCTGGAAGTGACTCCTCTGAAGCCGCTCCACCACCAACTGTTACCAAGGCTTAGAACAAAGATACATTTTTAATCCAATCTCTCATTGTAATCTCTTAACAGAGAGAGGCGCCTATTATATATCAATCTTTTTTTTTTTTAAGGAATGATCTTAGAATCCAATGCAATTCTAATGCATAATGCATTACGTTTTAATTGCCGCATTAACCCACACTACAAGCATAGGCTAACCGTTGTGCGTGAAACTCGAAGATACATTATGTATGACATGTTAGCTAGCTAATGTTATCACACTTATAACACATTCCATTCTTCATTCAGCCTCGGCACATGGAACTCTTTGGTAGAGGACAAACGAAGACCCAGAATTTGAACAAAATGAACGACATTTTCATCTTTTGAAAGGAGGTGTTCCCGAGCTTGGTATAAAAATATAAATAACCTCTGGCTAACGTATCCTCTTCCAGTAGCTTAGTCTTAGCTCACACAGGTTGCTTTTCATTAGCACCTAAGCACATGGCTAACTTCTTGCAGGCCCCGGCTTAGCAGGTGCCCGGGAAAAGAGTAGCCAACCAAGAATCAACGTGACTGTGTCCTCAATTAAAGGCTCCATTGTTTCTTCTATTTAAGTGTGATGATGGGAAAATAAATTGGTATTTTAAAATATCCGGCACTGTTTGTCAAATCTCATTTTAAAAAGTGGAACGTTTTCTTTATTCATCTTCAAAGTCACCAACGTGATGAAAGGCACCGCTGTTGATTGACTGTTGTTCCCTGAACTGAAAAAAGACATAAATAACAAAAGAAATTGAAAATTGTTAAACTTCTGTCTTCCTGTATCATTTCCAAAGTCAGTGTTACGCGTGACACAGCTATGACACCGACCCAATGGGGGAGGGCTTTCATCTGACAAGCCGTCTTTCATTGGCTGCCGCTGCCATCCGTTACAACTTGGACCGTTTGATTTTCTTCTATTAAATCATCACAGAATGCTCTCTTTAAATTCTGAAATGAAGGCAGCAGATCGGTCTGCGTCTCTCAATGATAACAAGTGAGCAGAATGTTATCCTTGATTAACATGTAGATGTTACAGATGAAGATGTGGAATAAACACAACGCAATGTCTTGATGGTTTGTGACAGAGTCACAGATGTTATTATGGCATATATTCTGTCCTTAAAAAGTTGTATGAAAGCTTATGTTAACTGTGTGTGTGTGTGTGTGTGTGTGTGTGTGTGTGTGTGTGTGTGTGTGTGTGTGTGTGTGTGTGTGTGTGTGTGTGTGTGTGTGTGTGTGTGTGTGTGTGTGTGTGCGCCCACCCATGTATGTGTGTATGTGAGACTTTGCCAGCTGTAGTGGCAGATTCTGGGTGAGTCACATTAAAACTAATCAGAGCCTCATAAATCAAGATTCTCATGGGTATTCTCAAACAAAATCCAACAGAGGCAGACTTATACTATTCCAGGTGATGGGAAACTTGATGGACTACATTGTTAGATATTTCCAGAGTTACGATACAAATGGGAGTCACTATTCCATTGTACCTGTTGCATATGGCAAAAAAAACAATCTTGAATCTTGAATCTTGAAATGTGCGCCAATAAAATACAAAACGTTAACTAGAAAAGGCACAGTTTCAGAAGAAATTCTGGTGCGCAGCTTGCCGAAAGTAACGTGTTATATATATATTCCATCATACTCTGGTATAATGGAATAGTACAGTAGACTGACCCTTATCACCTTAGTGGACAGAAGTGGTGCTGCAGGTAGCTACGGTAGCTGCTTGGAGCGTGGAGGGCGTTATATGTTGCCTCCTGGGTATTCTTGTTGGTTTGCAATGGTGTTCTAGCAATGTTGTTCTAGTTTCTAGGGGTTTCTAGGGGGTTGCTAGGGTGTTCTAGAGGGTTGCTAGGGTGTTCTTGGTTAAAAAGTCGAATCATTCAAATAGCATTGTATAGAAGGGTGGGTAGTAAAGGTAGTAAGGTAAGTTTGATATGATAGGAGTATGATATATAGTTAACTAGAAAACTCTTCTGTTGTTCTGTTGTTATGTCCTACCTATCAGGATGTGCTATGTAGCGATGTACTTAGCATCTCTGTTTCCGCATCCATACATTGAAGCAGCCAACCAGCAATGTGGGAAGAACCTCGCCCCCTCGCCCCCTTGCCCTCGCACTGCCGAGGTACCCTTGTGCAAGGCAC
>CM051009.1:31239896-31242396 GCA_027704905.1 Muraenolepis orangiensis | reverse complement strand
CCCAACCTGGCTTTACCTGAGCACGAACACATGTACTTTTGTGTATTCAGTTTGTATTTTTGTAAATGTTGTAATTTTCTTAATTTTCTTAACGCGCTCAAAATAACGTGTAAAACTTGTAAATTCTCGCCAGCTCTTGTGGAGCTGTGGATAACATTTGACTGTACATTGCGCACTGTACCTAATTATACATATAAACCAAATCTGAATCTAAACGTGAAAGAGGGATTTTGGTCAAATAAATCAATACGACTACAGAGATGATATTGGTAGTGACAGGTTGTGCCAGCACCTCGTTATCCACCGCCTGGCATCACCGGTGCCCTGATGCTACCGGGGCCGCTAAACACATTGGAAAGCCAGCGAGCCAAACGTTATATGTTAGCACAGTGTGCTAATTACCGATGGCAGCTTGTGGACAACGAGAGACATAGCCCACTTTTTCAGAACATTTTGGATGATTTGTTAGGGTTCAACAAGTTCACTCACAGACTCCCCATGTCTCTTCTCTCAGCCGGACACGTGCTGCTTTGACACCATCCAATCGACTCACAGCTGGGAAAAAAGGGTCTCGTTGATTCCAATAATACCATAGACAGAAACACGTGCTTGGAAGAGAAGTGGATTTACTGATTTGGAAATGTACTGTGGATGTTAACATGAAGTCATTGGGTATATCTTCCTCTCTATCTATGCTAACATGTAGTCATTGGGTATATCTTCCTCTCTATCTATTCTAACATGTAGTCATTGGGTATATCTTCCTCTCTATCTATTCTAACATGAAGTCATTGGGTATATCTTCCTCTCTATCTATGCTAACATGTAGTCATTGGGTATATCTTCCTCTCTATCTATGCTAACATGTAGTCATTGGGTATATCTTCCTCTCTATCTATGCTAACATGTAGTCATTTGGTATATCTTCCTCTCTATCTATGCTAACATGTAGTCATTGGGTATATCTTCCTCTCTATCTATTCTAACATGAAGTCATTGGGTATATCTTCCTCTCTATCTATGCTAACATGTAGTCATTGGGTATATCTTCCTCTCTATCTATGCTAACATGTAGTCATTGGGTATATCTTCCTCTCTATCTATGCTAACATGTAGTCATTTGGTATATCTTCCTCTCTATCTATGCTAACATGTAGTCATTGGGTATATCTTCCTCTCTATCTATTCTAACATGAAGTCATTGGGTATATCTTCCTCTCTATCTATGCTAACATGTAGTCATTGGGTATATCTTCCTCTCTATCTATGCTAACATGTAGTCATTGGGTATATCTTCCTCTCTATCTATGCTAACATGTAGTCATTGGGTATATCTTCCTCTCTATCTATGCTAACATGTAGTCATTGGGTATATCTTCCTCTCTATCTATGCTAACATGTAGTCATTGGGTATATCTTCCTCTCTATCTATGCTAACATGTAGTCATTGGGTATATCTTCCTCTCTATCTATGCTAACATGTAGTCATTGGGTATATCTTCCTCTCTATCTATGCTAACATGTAGTCATTGGGTATATCTTCCTCTCTATCTATGCTAACATGTAGTCATTGGGTATATCTTCCTCTCTATCTATGTCTAACATGTAGTCATTGGGTATATCTTCCTCTCTATCTATGCTAACATGTAGTCATTGGGTATATCTTCCTCTCTATCTATTCTAACATGTAGTCATTGGGTATATCTTCCTCTCTATCTATGCTAACATGTAGTCATTGGGTATATCTTCCTCTCAATCTATTCTTCCAAAGTGCGAGTTAGACATAAGACAAACAAAGGGTACGATCTCCGATGTCCCCAAACAAAGCACAAGCAGTTCCACGAGCATAGAGGTGAGCATCCTGAGATACCTGGTTCACTTATTGGAAATATACTTTATAACTGTGTAACTGCCAAGTGGCTGTTGATGATAAACAGGTAGTCTTCTGGTAGAAAGAGAAGAGAAACAGAGAGAGAGAGAGAGAGAGAGAGAGAGAGAGAGAGAGAGAGAGAGAGAGAGAGAGAGAGAGAGAGAGAGAGAGAGAGAGAGAGAGAGAGAGAGAGAGAGAGAGAGAGAGAGAGAGAGAGAGAGAGAGAGAGAGAGAGAGAGAGAGAGAATGAGAGAAAGAGAGGGAACATAGAAGAGACAAGTGGAGAGAGGGAAAAAAAACACAAGTGAACAGAAGCGAGAGGACAGGACAGAAGGACGAGACCACAAAGAGCAGAGGTGCAAGTGAGAGAGAGACAATGAAAAATACAAATATATAACGATAACGATATACGAGAAAGATAACGAGAAGATATACGAGAAAAGAAGAGTCAAGGGCAGATGGTAGACGAGATGAAGACAGAGAGGAGCGGACCGCCTAAAAGACACAAAGCGGGAGACGGGGACGGGGGGGGGAGACGGGGATGAGGGGAGACGGGGGGAGGCGGGGGAGACGGGGAGAGACAGGGACGGGGACGGGGAGACGGGGGGAGACGGGGACGAGGGGAGACGG
>CM051009.1:31232396-31234896 GCA_027704905.1 Muraenolepis orangiensis | reverse complement strand
GCCTATAACCGCCCAGCCCGTACTGCCTGCTGCCTGCCATGTTGAGCTTCACTCCCTGTTGGTTTTCCTCCGTGTGATCCTTTCTTCGTGTGATTAGGTTTTCCTGTTAGTGTCTCCTGTCTTTATTATATATGACGCTTGTTTTCATGCCTGTGTTTGTTGTGGATGCTTTGTGTTGTTCTTTCTGTACGTGTCAAAGCCCTGGTAGTATATAGTGTAGCCCTGTTTCCCCTCCAGCAGCCACTTCCCAGGGCGCCATTGTCAATAAGACACTGCACTGGACGACTTGTCAGAAGGTCCCCTTCCTCTCACTGTTAAGAAGAAGAGTTATGATCAAAAGATGTATAAAGACATAAATTCACGTGAAGAATGGGCGGGAAGATATAGGTATATAGTATAGTATATAGTTGGTAGTATATCATGCGGTTGATAGTATATAGTAGGTAGTATTAAGTGTTGTTTATAGTATATCATTTAGTATATAGAAGGTAGTATATAGTGTTGTTTATAGTATATGCTATAGTATAAAGTAGCTATAGTATATAATGTTGTTTATTATATATAGTACAGTATACAGTGTTGTATATACTATATACAACACTATATATTACCTACGATATACTAGACTATATACTATATAGTCTAGTATATAGTAGGTAGTGTAAAGTGTTGTTTATAGTATATAATATAGTATATAGTAGGTAGTCTATAGTGTTGTTTGTAGTATATGGTAGGTAGTACATAGTGTTGTTTATAGTGTATAATATAGTATCAAGTAGGTAGTACATAGTGTTGTTTATAGTGTATAATATAGTATCAAGTAGGTAGTATATAGTGTTTTGTATAGTGTATAATGTAGTATATAGTACTACATAGGACTGTGTTGGTCCAATGGGAGGATCACATCCTGGGGGGGCAGCGAGGACCAATCAGGGCCCAGCAGGAAGTCACAGAGTGTATTCAACTATACACTCTACCCCATCCTGCCCAGGCTCTGTGAGACCTTTCAACGACAAAGAGACTCACTTTGTGTGTGTGTGTGTGTGTGTGTGTGTGTGTGTGTGTGTGTGTGTGTGTGTGTGTGTGTGTGTGGTGTGTGTGTGTGTGTGTGTGTGTGTGTGTGTGTGTGTGTGTGTGTGTGTGTGTGTGTGTGTGTGTGTGTGTGTGTGTGTGTGTGTGTGTGTGTGTGTGTGTGTGTGTGTGTGTGTGTGTGTGTGTGTGTGTGTGTGTGTGTGTGTGTGTGTGTGTGTGTGTTGCTCTTGGTGGAGAGACTTGGGCAAACACAATTTGGTGAATCTTCTTTTACTTCTAACTCTGAAATAAGATAACACATATATATATATATTATATACAGATATTGAATTTAAGATATTTTCAATGATCTGTAATCTGTGAACATCCTTTTTCGTGCCAACTTTTAACACATCAACCACTTGGTTTTATAATCATTGGGATACAATTTGAATTTGATTGTGTACTTTTCCTAATGACCCACAATATTAAACAATGTTGTTTTAATATTCCGTCCTCTTGGCGTTTTTCATATCTTCACTCTTGAAAAGTAGATATTTTCTGTTCTTTTTTAAGCTTCAACTGAGGGAAAAATCTTGAAAATGACTCTTGACTTCCTCCAGAGTGTCACGTCTCAACACGTCTCCATGCCTTAAGGAGCTGTTTGCACTTCCACAATCAGGACCAAATGCCCAGCCATGCAAAACAAGGTACAAGATACAATGTTTTATTTTTATTGGCCATTTGTAACAAGTACATAGGGATGCTTACTCCCCATTCCCTCCCGCAGTATACATCTCAAAAACAACACCATAAAAATAAAAATGATATATACAATAAAATAAACAAATAAAAGAGCAGCAAAGTGACTTCCATGTTTTTTTATTAAAAAAAATCTATCAGCAAAGTCCAGCAAAGTATGTTAGTGACACGTTATGAAAGTGAAAGTGAAAGTGGCAGCACTCCTAGCAGTACAGTAGGTCACTGCCTGTGGATAAAAACTATCCTTAAACCTGGTAGTCCTTAAGGTACGGATGCTGCACAACCGGCAACGGTAGGGGGGAGAAGAGATGGAGCCCAGAGGGGTTGCAGTCCTTTATGATGGAGATGTCCATCTTCCGACATCTGGTCCTAAAGATCTCCTCAATGCGTGGAAGTGCACACCCCATGATCTTCTCTGCCGTCCTCACGACCCTCTGGATGTCTTTCTTGTCCCGTGCGGTGGTGTTGCCGTGCCACACGGTGGCCTATAACCGCCCAGCCCGTACTGCCTGCTGCCTGCCATGTTGAGCTTCACTCCCTGTTGGTTTTCCTCCGTGTGATCCTTTCTTCGTGTGATTAGGTTTTCCTGTTAGTGTCTCCTGTCTTTATTATATATGACGCTTGTTTTCATGCCTGTGTTTGTTGTGGATGCTTTGTGTTGTTCTTTCTGTACGTGTCAAAGCCCTGGTAGTATATAGTGTAGCCCTGTTTCCCCTCCAGCAGCCAC
>CM051009.1:31209896-31227396 GCA_027704905.1 Muraenolepis orangiensis | reverse complement strand
TGTGTGTGAGTTTATGTGTCAGTTAGCTTGTATGTTAGTGTGTGGTTGGGATGCATTCCTGTAAGTCTGTGTGTGTGTGTATGTGTGTGTGTGTGTGTGTGTGTGTATACATTTAATTGATCCATGTGTGTGTGTGCGCCTCTGTGTGTGTGTGTGTGTGTGTGTGTGTGTGTGTGTGTGTGTGTGTGTGTGTGTGTGTGTGTGTGTGTGTGTGTGTGTGTGTGTGTGTGTGTGTGTGTGCTGAAATGGCAGAGGTGAGAGTAGTGTTGCTCTCTGGGGATGCTTCTCTGTGTAGCGGGAGCCAGCAGCTCCAGCCTCCCTGTCAGCTCAGGGTCTCTGCCCGGCTCCAGGAGAGGCTGCTGGGTCTCTGGTTGGCTCCGGTGAGAGGAGGCCGGTGTCGTGGGAGGACTCTGGCAGGGTCATGGCCGGTATATTGTTATGCGTTGTGGAGTCTCAGCCTTCTTGCCGACCTGGATGCTTCTACTTCTCCTAATCCGCTATTTATAGACAAGGCATTGATAAGCCCAGTACCTAAAAATACCAATCTGTAAGCAGAACAATTGTTGGATGTAAACAAATCAATATATATTATTTAGATCGGAACACAATCTCTGATATAGACCTAAAGACAACTAAAGTAGACATTTTTGTTGTGATGTTTTTAGAAATTTCTGCATTTCCCGCCACGAATCACAGGATGTTGATAGATTGACTCAACAGGTATGACCTGTGAACCCAAGCTATTGTTACAGTTATTATAATAAAAAAGTGTGTTTTAAATATTAAAGCAAGTATGAAGTTAAAACCATAATCATTTGCACAATATGACCCCTTTAATATCTAAACCTGACTCATACACCAATTCCATAATACAATTAACCATCTCTAAAATGTATAGAACTTAACTATCTCTTACCCAACCACATCTAACCCAATACCCTAAAATGTAACTCCACTCAAGCTACGGAACGCTCTCTCCCCACACACACACCCCTTAGGTTTGATGAATCTGTTGACCGCTTTAAAAGGAGAGCTCAAGACGTCCCTGTTTAGACGTTTGGGTAGCTCTGGTTTACAGTGTCTTCTTTTGTGTGTCTGTTGTTGTACCACGTATTTTACTGATGTATTGTGTCCACCTATTTTGTTCTGTGTATTTTAATTTTAAACTTTAACTTCTTCTGTACAGCACTTTGTGACTCTTGCCTAAGAAAAGCGCTTCAGGAATACATTTTAACTGACTTACTCACTAAAACCTAAATCACATTTAGACACATTTCCAAACAAAAATCCTCCTTGATCATCGCTTCAACTTAATCTCTCAAACTAACACTTGAACTTTCACCTCTCACCTCATACCAAAATAAACCTAACACCTCTCAAAGGCAACACACCACAGTAACACATGGCTTTCTAACCTTACTGAGAGCCCCCCACGACAGGCACAGACCTGTCGGGGTTAGGTTGTGTGTGATAGGTTTACACCTTTGTGACTGCGAGACCAAAATAGCACGAAAGGTGTACTGTGGACCTCTGACGTAGCCGCACAGCGCGGGTGCCAGCTGCCAACAGAACACCATGATAGCTCGACGGGGGAACCGCCGGGTTTATTTGATCCGATTCCTTAATATAAAGCGGAGGGAGGCTGTGCCAAGGCCATCAGAGAGCAGGCGTGTTGTCGATTACTTGTCGACTTTAACGCGATTTGGAGGAAGACAAACCAAACCAACAACGGAGATGGTGAAAAAAGAGAGGTGTCAAATGTGGAAGTCGGGGGGAGAAGGTGTGTGATTGAAGAGGGAGAGAGGGAGAGAGGGAGAGAGGGAGAGAGGGAGAGAGGGAGAGAGGGAGAGAGGGAGAGAGGGAGAGCGGCGAGTGGGCGGGCACCGTGTTTGAAGCCATGCTAATTGGCTCTTCCCCCCCCAACATGCTACTCGTGGCTTTCCGCCTCCACACAATTTTTAACGTTTACTTTTTAATTAGAATTTTGTCCTCAATATTTGTCTGGAGGACTTACTCCTAAAGAGACACATCTTAAGTCCTCCTATGCTGACAAACACGTGGGCTCACAAATACATTAAAGAGTGCATGGGTAATGGAAGGGCTGTGATGAAGTGATGTGATGAAGTCCTCCACTGACCACATTAAAAATGACACTTGTGTTTTTCTATGTGTGTGTGTGTGTGTGTGTGTGTGTGTGTGTGTGTGTGTGTGTGTGTGTGTGTGTCAGCTGGACTGTGCCGAGCTTATTAAGGAGAAGTTCCACCTCAAAAGCCAGAATAAGTTGTTAGAGGTCTCTCTCTCTCTCTCTCTCTCTCTCTCTCTCTCTCTCTCTCTCTCTCTCTCTCTCTCTCTCACGCTCCCTCTCTCTCTCTCTCTCTCTCTCTCTCTCCTCTCTCTCTCTCTCTCTCTCTCTCTCTCTCTCTCTCTCCTCTCTCTCTCTCTCTCTCTCTCTCTCCCTTTGCCAGTGTTTTATTAGTAATCTGTCCATCTGCTCATGACCCTCCCAACCCGCCCTGTCTCCTGCTCCTCTCCCTCACCGCCTGGTAAAAGGTGAGCACCAACAGCTAATTACAGGTGGCTGTCCCGGGGAGAGACGGAGGAGAGGGGGGTGGTAGGGGGTGGTAGGGGGTGGGGGAGGTGGTAGGGGGTGGTAGGGGGTGGTAGGGGGTGGTAGGGGGTGGGGGGGGTGGTAGGGGGTGGGGGAGGTGGTAGGGGGTGATAGGGGGTGGTAGGGGGTGGGGGAGGTGGTAGGGGGTGGGGGGGGTGGTAGGGGGTGGTAGGGGGTGGGGGAGGTGGTAGGGGGTGGGGGGGGGTGGGGGGGGTGGTAGGGGGTGGTAGGGGGTGGGGGAGGTGGTAGGGGGTGGTAGGGGGTGGGGGAGGTGTAGGAAGGGGGTGAGGCACTCGCCTCATCTGTAGACCGAGAGGGTGCTTAGGAAAGGCCATCTTCATCACCCATTGCACTTTCTACAGCCTGATTAAAAAACAGCCCATACATCAACGTGTGTATGTGTTAGTGTGTAAGAGATACGTGTGTACCTGTGCACACCGACAAACACGCAAACACACACACACACACACACACACACACATAACGTCTCTTTCTTCAGTTTCTTCTCGTCTTGGCTATGACTTGTATTGATGGAAAACAGTACAGCATGCAGTATTATTAGAGAGAGAGAGAGAGAGAGAGAGAGAGAGAGAGAGAGAGAGAGAGAGAGAGAGAGAGAGAGAGAGAGAGAGAGAGAGAGAGGGAGAGAGAGAGAGAGAGAGAGAGAGAGAGAGAGAGAGAGAGAGAGAGAGAGAGAGAGAGAGAGAGAGAGAGAGAGGAGAGGTGCATGAAGTAAAGAGAGACAAGAGCTGTCTTTCATTCCTGACAGAAAGATAAATGAATCAGCGGCCGTCTCTTTTTATCCCTGCATGGGGAAGACGCCATTCAAGTGTTAGCGCTTGTCACCTTCTGACATGTGAAGATCAGATGAAGCTACGCTGCGCCCCCGGAGAACAGAATACTCTGCCTCTCTGTCTTATGCTCCACATCTCATTCTTTATACATATGCATTTTCCTCCCTTCCTTCCTCCCTCCCTCCCTCTCCCTCCCCCCGTTCCTCCCTCCCTTCCGTCCTTCCTTCTTTCTTTCCTTCCATCCTTCCCTCCCTTGCTCCCTTCCTTCCCCTCACATTTCCTACCTTCCTCTCTCCCTCTCCCCCATTCCTCACCTTCCTTCCTTCATTCTTTCTTTCCTTCCATCCTCCCCTCCCTCGCTCCCTCCTCCCTCTTTCCCCCCCACCTTTCCTCCTTTCCTCCCTCCCTCCCTCTCCCCCTTTCCAGCCTTCCTTCCTTCCTTCTTTCTTTCCTTCCATCCTCCCCTCCCTTGCTCCCTCCTCCCTCTTTCCCCTCACCTTTCCTCCCTTCCTCCCTCTCCCCCTTTTCCTCCCTCCCTTCCTTCCTTCCTTATTTCCTTCTTTGCTTTCCTCCCTCCCTCCCCGACTCCCTCCTCCCTCTCTCCCTCCTTTCCTCCCTCCTCTCCAGAGTCCGTTAACAACAGCAACAACAAAGTTAGCTGAGATAGAGATGACTTCTTCTTCCCCGTCGACCCAGTAAAAGAGAACCAATAATCATTAGGAAACGACCACACACACCCACACACACACACACACACACACACACACACACACACCCACACACACACACACATACACACACACACACAATCTTTAATGGATCCCCCCTGGCTACACAGCGCTATGCTATGCTATGGGAAACAGGAGGAAAAGTGAACAAATTACTTTGCGATAATCGGAGAGAGTGGTATATCTCCCTGGGGACATCCATTTAAATGGTGGAGAGAGCGAGAGAGCGAGAGAGAGAGAGAGAGAGAGAGAGAGAGAGAGAGAGAGAGAGAGAGAGAGAGAGAGAGAGAGAGAGAGAGAGAGAGAGAGAGAGAGAGAGAGAGAGAGAGAGAGAGAGAGAGAGAGAGAGAGGAAGACAACAGAGGGTCTATTTTAAGCAGCTATCTCCCTGACCTCTCTCCACGGTGCGGTGGCTCCCCGTGGATCCCTGGGATTAAACCAGAGGCACTCAGGTAAGCTGATCCCTTAAGGGATGAGAAGGGAAGTGGTTTGCAAGCAGACCCGCCCATTGGAGAGTATACCATACTGTTGGTTCTCCATGGCCTGCCTCTTAAACGGGTCTTAGTGCACACCTCTACCACGGTGTACGATTTGAGTCCTTTAACAAAGCGTCTTGCAGTGAATGCAGAACATGGCAGTGAAGGACAAGGTAGAAGGTGACAGCGTCTTGCCTCAACGATACCCGGGTCTACACCCACAGCATCCTTTACTACTGGGAGTCACAGTCAAACCACCACACCACTACAACACTATCCTCCCCCCCCCATATTACAGTCTTATCAATGATCTATAAGAGCGACATTTCTCTGTACTGTATGACCCTCATTTGAATTCAGCAAAAGGCCTCTTTCCCCTATTCCTCCTCTGAAACATATGTCTCTCTCTGTCTCTCTCCCTCCTCCTCCCACTCTCTCTCTCCTTCTCTATATATCCTATCTGTCTCTGGATCTCTCTCTCTCTCTCTCTCTCTCTCTCTCTCTCTCTCTCTCTCTCTCTCTCTCTCTCAATCTCTCTCTCAATCTCTCTCTCTGTCTCAATCTCTCCTTCTCTTTCCTTCACACATACAGGCAAACACACATACATACACACCCTCATACACATGCATATACACACACACACATGCGCACACACACTGACACAGGTCAGTGTCAGCACCTAGACAGGAGGGACACCAAGTCAGACTGCTGTTCATTGTCTACAGCTCGGCGTTCAACACCATCGTTCCGTCCAAGTTGGTCCTGAAACTGAGGGACGTAGGTCTGGGCGCCCCCATCTGTAACTGGATTATGGACTTCCTGACGGGCTGGTCTCAAGTGGTGAAGATTGAAACAACATCTCATCCACCCTGGTCCTCAACACCGGAGCACCCCAAGGCTGCTGCCTCGGTCCCTGGCTGTACTCACTGTACACACACGACTGTACTGCCACGCACAGCAATAATCGGATTATCAAGTTTGCAGGCGACACCACAGTCATCGGCTTGATAAGCGAGGGCGATGAGACGGAGAACAGAGATGAGGTGGTCCGGCTGACGTGATGGTGTGAGGACAACAGCCTCACACTGAATGTCAACAAGACCAAGGAGCTCATTGTGGACTTCAGGAGCCACGAGGGCACCCACTCCACCATCAGCCTGGACGGAAGTCATGCTGAAGAAGGCACACCAGCGCCTCTATGCTCTGCGGTGCCTCAGAAAAAGCGGTATAGGCCCAAGGTGGCTAGTGAACATCCACCGTGGCACCGTGGAGAGCGTCCTGACGAGTGGCGTCACCGTGTGGTACGGAGACACCACTGAACAGGACAAGAAAGCCATCCAGAGGGTCGTGAGGACGGCAGTGAAGATCATCAGGTGTGCACTTCCATGCATTGAGGAGATCTTTAGGACCAGATGTCGGAAGAAGGACATCTCCATCACAAAGGACCGCAACCACCCTGGGCTCCATCTCTTCTCCCCCCTACCGTCGCCGGTTGCGCCGCATCCGTACCTTAAGGACTACCAGGTTTAAGGATAGTTTATATCCACAGGGCAGTTTGCCTACTGAACTGCTTGGAATGCTGCCACTTTCACTTTCACTTTCATAACATGTCACTAACATTACACTTACATACTTTGCTGGACTTTCTGGACTCATCACAGTTACTGCACTGTACTGCACTGTATTCACGACGCTGCTGCTGCACTACTGGCACTTTAAATGCTTTGAAAGATTTTGTGAAAATGTTTTTTTTTAAACACATCATCTAACATCGTACATATCATCTAAGTCCCTTTGCTGCTCTTTTTGGTTTATTTTATTGTACATATATACATGTACATGTATATATGTACATATATTGTGTGTGTGTGTGTGTGTGTGTGTGTGTGTGTGTGTGTGTGTGTGTGTGTGTGTGTGTGCGTGCGTGTGTGTGTGAGTGCGCATGCGCATGCGTGCGTCAGTTTGGTGACAGATGGCATATGCTTCATGCTTTGTGTCACACTATAACCATCGATGTGCCATTAGACGCTGTTCTCCGGCTGCGTGTCCGTCTGCATCGGTGTGGTGGAGCAATACCGCCACCTAGTGGCGGACAGAGATATCGACACAAAACAATAAAAATACTTTCCAATGAAGGTTTTCTTTATTCCATATTGAAAGCGATTCACACCTCCTCGATCACTTTAGTGATTACTTTACCTTACTATACATTCTACTTATTTCGTACATCACTAGTAGTTGACAGTTTATTTTACCTTTTGACCATAGTATTATATTTCTCACCTTTTTTTCATTTATATTTACCATTTATATGTTACTCTACAGAGCCCCTAAAGTCTCTAAAGTAATATTTTTTTAATCTTGTGTACTCAAGTTAGTATCTTATGCACACAAGATAAAAATATATCTAATCTCTCTCTCTCTCTCTCTCTCTCTCTCTCTCTCTCTCTCTCTCTCTCTCTCTCTCTCTCTCTCTCTCTCTCTCTCTCTCTCTCTCTCTCTCCCTCCTTCTCCTCCCTATCCTCTCTCTCTCTCTCTCTCTCTCTCTCTCTCTCTCTCTCTCTCTCTCTCTCTCTCTCTCTCTCTCTCTCTCTCCCTCCTTCTCCTCTCTCTCTCTCTCTCTCTATGAGTGAAAGTTTCTAATCTAATCTTTACTATCTTTGTTCTTTGTTTTTCTTTTGACGGTCCGTTGTCTGACGGATCGTGTTGTCCGTTTCATGTAGTTAGTTTGTTTTTATTTTACTGTAGGTCGATCTTGGTTTGAGTTTGGTGATTGTTTCTGCAATCAGCGGGCCGGCGGGCGGAATGCCCGCAGGTGTGAGTCCGGAGGAGGGCGGGGGGGAGGAGCTGTCCCGGCGGCACGCCGTGAAGCTCTCCCCCGCCGCTCAGGTGTCGGTAGAGGAGTGCAGTTTGGCGGTGGGGGAGAAAGTTGGCTACAAGTCTGTAAAATTCGCGGCAAGGATGAACAGAGCTGTGGTGGTGTTTCTTGATAGTATAGACAAAGTGAACAGTGTCGTGGAAAGCGGAGTCGCAATCCGCGATGTGTTCACACAGGTCATGCCACTGTTTAACTCGGCGAGGAGAGTTATGATCTCTAACGCCCCCCCGTTCCTCAGTAACGAGGCGCTGGGTAGAGAACTGGGCCGCTATGGGCTTCTAGTGTCTCCGATCCGGATGGTGTCTCTAGGGTGCAAGTGTCACGGTTACGGTGGTTGTCAGGGGGCGTTGCCAGGCCGCGTGCGCTAGAGGCGCACACACACGCACCTGCCAACCATTACCGTGGCTAATTGCCATTGATCTCACCTGGGGGGCTATTTATACAGCGGCGTCAGTGAGAGACGTCGCTCGTTCGTACTATGTGTAACCGGTACACTACCAGTCCCCAGGTGACATTCATCCCTGGCTCTTGATCACCCTGCTACGGACTATCAGAGAGATAGCCCGCTCGTCTGCTGTTCCAGCCCCTCGTCGGTCCAGACGATCGACGCACCTCGACGCACCACCTCAACGCACCTTGACTTCCCGGTAACCCGACCCATCGCCTGTCCCAACTATCCCTACGTCTGCTACCTGTCGGATCGACGCACCTTGACTTCCCGGTAACCCGACCCATCGCCTGTCCCAACTATCCCTACGTCTGCTACCTGTCGGCTTGACGCACCTCGATCTCCCGGTCCCAGATCCCTCGTCGGTCCTGGAGATAACAATCTATTGTGTGTTGTGCCGTAATAAAACCCCTGTTCTTCCTTTTCTGGTCTCCGCCTGCGTTCTGGGTCCAACCTCACCACACACCTTTGTGACAGAACGAACAAGCCATTATGGACCCCGGCGACGGAGATCGGGTGAAGCGCGAGATCCACCTTTACGCAGCGCAGTGGGAGAAACATCTTGCGGAAGCCCATGCGACAATTACCCGGCTGGTGTACATCACGGAGACCCAGGGCGCACGCAATAGCGCACCTCGAGGCGGTGGTTTCACAAACGCCGGTTTTCGCTGGTTCCGCGGAGCCACACATCCCGCCCCCGCCGAGATACTCTGGGGATCCGGACACCTGCCTGAGCTTCTTGGTTCAGTGCAAGAACATCTTTGAAGCACAGCCGTCCCGCTTTACGAGGGAAGCGGGGAGGATTGCTTACATAGTGAGTCTGCTGGAGGGAGGTCCCCTCGCTATGTACGATGCGCTCCGTGCGCAAGGATCTCCTCTCGTGGAGACTTTCGTGGCTCTCGAAATGGAGTTGATGAGGGTGTACGACCACCCCATACGGTGCGCCCAGGCTGGACAACTCCTGTTGCGGCTTAAACAGGGAACGCTCAGTCTTCGGGAGTACATCGCCCGGTTCCGCCGGTTGGCGGTGGAGTCCGGTTGGAACGAGGAATCGCTCCTGTCCGCGTTCCAGAACGGACTCAACCGGGAGTTGGGCACGGAGGTGGCGCTGCGGGGCGAGAAGGGCACTGTGGATGAGGCCATCCAGATGGCCATTCAGGTGTCTGACCTAGCTATGCAGTGGGGGGACGGTCCGGGTCCTTCCAGAAGCGTCTCCCGCCCAGCGGAGGAGAGGAGATATTCTCGGTCCACCGCTTCCTTCGCGGAGGAGCCGATGCAGTTGGATCGGGTGGTCCTTTCCCAGCAGGAACGGAAGCGGAGGCTGGACACCGGAGCTTGTCTCTACTGCGGGGCGGGCCCCTCAGTGACGGCGGGGTCCCTGAGGTGCCAGAATGCGACCCGCTCTCCAGCTCCACTTGCAGGCTCCCATTTTCACGGGCATCTCCTTTGGGCGAAGGAGAGGCTTCCGGTGGAGGTGTTGGTGGACTCCGGAGCAGATTCCAGTTTTATTGATGCCGCTCTGGTCGAACGGGCCGGTATTCCCACCGAGCGGATACAGCCACCATTGGAGGTGAACTCGCTGGATGGCAAGCCGTTGGCCCGGATCACTCAACGGTCTGTTCCTCTCACTCTGATTCTGTCAGGGAATCACCGGGAGACCATCCACTTACACATCATCTCCTCCCCCCACACCCCGGTGGTATTGGGTAGACCGTGGTTGGCTATCCACAATCCACACATCGATTGGGCGGCGGGTTCCGTGATAAGTTGGAGCATGTTCTGCCACTCGAACTGCCTCCGGTCCGATCTAGCCCCACGCAGCCCACCCACCCGCCCGGTTCCGAGTCCTCCCGATCTCTCATCCGTCCCCCATGTTTACCACGACCTCGGGGAGGTGTTCTCTAAGGCAGCGGTTCTCAAACTGTACTGCAGGTGGTCCGTGGAAAAAAGCTGAATAAAATCCACTTTTTACTATCAAGTCATATGTGACTTGCTCCATCGAATATATTTGAATAGTAATACATATAAAATCATTGCCAGTGTTATCAGTTGCAAGTGTGTATTTGTTGTAAAAATGACGAAAACAGCCTGTGTGTGAGGGGCAGCGCCGTGTGTGTGGGAGAGAAGCAGCGCTGTCTACTTATTTGCAATGACGTAGCTCAAGCATTTATGCAACTTGATTTGAAGCCTGTGTGTGTGTGTGTGTGTGTGTGTGTGTGTGTGTGTGTGTGTGTGTGTGTGTGTGTGTGTGTGTGTGTGTGTGTGTGTGTGAGCCAGGAATAATGCCGAAGCGGTGTGCATACAAGATCTGTTTATTCGCCATGCTTGTATAATCAGAATATTGTTTGCATAAGTAGGCTATATTTTTCGTTTCGTTTATTTAAGTACATTTCAGGACAACTTTGGGAATTTAGTTAATTTGTTATGAGTTTTAAATAGATTTTGAAAGTGGAGAGAGAGAGAGAGAGAGAGAATGTCACATTATATAATGACTGTGTGTGTGCGTTTGTGTATTTTTTTGCGTTTGTGTATTTTTTTGCGTTTGTGTGTATTGTGTTTGTTTCCCGGGGAAAACACACACGAGAAACACCGGCTGTTATGCCTGCTGCCTCTCACGGACCCTGCCGTGTTACTTATGATTAATATAGGCCTTACATTCATAATTTCAGCCGGAGGGAGGGGGGGCTGCGCTGCGGAAGAGCAGAGTGCAAGTGAGAGCTCTCATCTTCCCACGTGTGCGTGCAAAACCACAAACATGGATCGGTGGCTAGCATCAGGTGGTCTGAAGAGAAAAGATGTTAACGTTAATGAAGATCATGAGAGTGAGTCGGAGGCATCTACAAGCCAGATTCCGCG
Source organism: Muraenolepis orangiensis (assembly GCA_027704905.1). NCBI lineage: Eukaryota > Metazoa > Chordata > Actinopteri > Gadiformes > Muraenolepididae > Muraenolepis > Muraenolepis orangiensis. Next base: position 31,216,608 of record CM051009.1, on the reverse strand, counting down.
AAAAAAAACAAAGAAAGTGAAGATTAAGCGAAAATACAATGTGAAATACTTAGAACTGGGATTTACATACACAGGCACCGAAGATGAGCCTTTGCCATTATGCGTTCTGTGCTACGAGACACTGGCTAACGAGAGCCTAAAACCAGTTAATCTTCGCCGTCACCTTGAGACAAAGCATGGAGAGTCCAAGCCAGTTGAGTTTTTTAAAAACAAGCTCCAAGAATTTCACAGTAGCAAGAACATCATGGAATCCACATCTACAGGTAGCAACAATGCTAATGCAGTGGAAGTCTCATACAGATTGTCAAGAATTATCGCAAAAAATGGGAAAGCGCATACACTCGGTGAGGAGGTGGTGCTGCCATAAATTAAGGTGGCGGTGGGTGTTATGCTGGGTGAAAAGGCATGAAAGCAAATGGACTTGATTCCATTGTCAGACAGCACCGTACAGCGCAGAATTGAGGAAATGGCCAGCAATGTCAGCAAACGCCTCCTGATCTCAAAACTGTTCTGGATGAAGCAGTACGAACGGTCAATTTGATCAAGGCCCGTCCACTGAATGCCCGGTTGTTTGCCGTTTTATGCGATGAGATGGGCAGTGATCACCGGCAATTACTTGTGCACACCGAGGTCCGGTGGCTATCGAGAGGAAAGGTGCTTGCGCGGCTCTACGAGTTGCGCGATGAAGTGAGAATGTTTTTACTTGACTCAAAATTTGAACTTTCAGATTGCTTCAGTGATGGCTTGCCAAGTTACCTGGCAGATATTTTTGAGCATTTGAATGGACTCAATCGGAGTCTTCAGGGGAAGTCAGTGACACTTTTTCACATGCAAGACAAAGTTGAAGCTACAATCAAGAAGATGGAGATGTGGGCCAGGCGCCTGGAGCAGTCAAACTATGACTCGTTTGCAAACCTATCCGATTTTTTGGACACCGCGGAAATGCAGCTTCCAAATAATGTGAAAAATGATGTCAGGGAGCACTTGCACAGTTTGAAAACACAGCTACGGATGTACTTCCCTATCCCTGACACAACTGCGAACTGGATCAGAAATCCATTTGCGACCCTGGACGATGACATCCTCGCAAACCTTACGTCCAGAGAGCAAGACAGCCTTGTTGAACTGTCCTGTGACAGTGCTTTAAAAGTGGATTTTTCTCAGAGATGCCTGCCTGCCTTTTGGCTAAAAGCTTCTTCAGAATACCCAGAGCTGTCCGACAAGGCCTTGATGTTTCTTATGCCCTTTCCTACCACTTACCTCTGCGAGTCGGGATTTTCATCACTGGTCTCGTTGAAGACAAAATATCGGAACAGACTTAACATTGAACCAGATCTCAGATTGAAGCTGTCATCGCTGGAACCTGACATCCAGATGTTGACGTCTGCGAAGCAACATCATCCATCTCATTAGCTGAGTGATAAGGTTAGCTTGGACTTGCTGTGCGTGTGCGTTGTTTTGAGTTTAATTAGCCTATAATTGCACAAAATCAGTTATTTTATTTATTATTTCCTTATTACACACGTTTATGTTAATTTATTTTATATTCAGTGTGATTGATAAGATTATTAGTTTCCACTGGACTTGCTGTGCGTGTGTAACATGGTTGTTTTGAGTTTAATTAGCCTATAATTGCACAAAATCAGTTATTTTATTTATTATTTCCTTATTGTACACGGATACAATCGGATGTTGAAAGAGCTGAAGCTGCAGTTCATGTTCACTGATGCAGCTGCTGTGTTCTATGAGTGTATGCAGATTTGAATATATGGTCAAGGACCAAAAGAAAAAAAGAAGTTGTCCGCCGTCCTCTTTGAGAAACATACACAACGCAGACAGACACCGGTCACACGTGCAACAAAAGTATCAGATAGGCTTCAATTTACTTTTGATTGTCTATAATTAACTATAAAAAAGATATCTGCGTTTTAACACTACGTTTATATGTATTTATTTTTACGGTTTGCATATGAGGTGGTCCGCGAAAATCCTTGATGATAAATAGTGGTCCGCAGAAACAAAAAGTTTGAGAACCCCTGCTCTAAGGAACGGGCCGTCTCCTTACCTCCTCACAGACCATACGACTGCGCCATCAATCTCCTTCCTGGCGGGTCATGCCCTTCGGTCTCACCAACGCCCCGGCAGTGTTCCAAGCTCTGGTGAACGACGTCCTCCGAGACATGCTGAACCTGTTCGTCTTTGTCTACCTGGACGATATTTTGATATTTTCAGGTAGTCAGAGGGAGCACGTTCAGCACGTTCGGTTGGTACTTCAGCGGCTTTTGGAGAACAAGCTGTTCGTCAAGGCGGAGAAGTGCGAGTTCCACGCTAAGTCGGTGGCTTTTTTGGGGTTCATAATCGAACCGGGGCAAGTTCGATCGGATCCCGTTAAGGTCAAGGCAGTGGCGGAGTGGCCGACGCCTACGTCCCGGAGACAACTCCAGCGGTTCCTCGGCTTTTCAAATTTTTACCGCAGGTTCATCCGGGATTTCAGTAGTGTCGCGGTCCCACTTACTCGGCTCACCTCCACGCTCTCTCCGTTCTCCTGGACTCCTGAGGCAGGTGCGGCGTTTGCGCAGCTGAAATGTCTGTTTACCTCGGCTCCGGTTCTGAGGCATCCGGATCCGGCATGCCAGTTTGTGGTGGAGGTGGACGCATCGGATTCCGGTGTGGGGGCCGTTCTTTCTCAACGTTCCACGGGGGATCGGAAGACTCACCCTTGTTTTTTTTCGAGACAGTTGTCGCCCGCGGAGAGGAACTACGACGTGGGGAATCGGGAGCTCTTGGCAGTGGTTCTGGCCTTGGAGGAGTGGAGGCATTGGCTGGAGGGGGCAGAACAACCGTTCGTGGTCTGGACAGACCACAAGAACTTGGCCTACCTCCGCACCGCCAGACGGCTCAACTCTCGACAGGCGCGGTGGGCGTTGTTCCTGGGGAGGTTCAACTTCACGCTCACCTACCGGCCTGGATGTCGGAATGTGAAACCAGACTCTCTCTCTCGCCAGTGGGACGCCGAGAGGGATCTCGTCGAGCCAGAGACCATCCTGCCTCCGGTGTGCATGATTGGGGCAGTCACATGGGAGATCGAGGGTCTCGTCCGGTCGGCTCAGCTGACTCATCCAGATCCAGGTAATGGTCCCGCTAACCGGCTGTTTGTACCCGATCCAGTTAGGTCTTGGGTGCTGCAGTGGGCTCATTCCTCCCGTCTGACCTGCCATCCGCTGCGGACCCTGTCCTTCCTCAGACGGAGCTTCTGGTGGCCTTCCATCTCCCGGGACACCCAGGCCTTTGTCACGGCCTGCACCGTCTGTGCAAGCAGCAAGGCCTCACGTCGACCTCCTGCGGGGTTGCTGCAGCCGCTGCCTATCCATCGTCGGCCTTGGTCGCACATCGCCGTGGACTTCGTCACCGGTCTTCCGCCGTCGTCTGGTAACTCCACCATCCTCACCATCGTCGACCGGTTTTCGAAGGCGGTCCATTTTGTGCCGTTGCCCAAGCTTCCCTCGGCCAAGGAGACGGCGGACCTCCTGGTGCTGCAGGTATTTCGTCTGCACGGGATACCCCTGGACATAGTGTCCGACCGGGGGCCACAGTTCGCGTCGCAGTTGTGGAAGGCGTTCTGCCAGGCTCTGGGGGCCACCGCCAGCCTCTCCTCCGGATACCATCCTCAGTCCAATGGACAAACGGAGAGAGCCAACCAGGACCTGGAAGCGGCTCTCCGCTGCGTCGCCGCGCGCCATCCATCTTCATGGAGTTCCCACCTCCCTTGGGTGGAGTACGCCCACAACTCCCTGATCAGCGACGCCACGGGGATGTCGCCGTTCCAGGCATCACTGGGCTATCAACCACCCCTGTTTCCCGTCCAGGAGGAGGAGATTGCGGTGCCGTCGGTACAGGCCCACCTCCAGCGCTGCCGCCGGATTTGGCGCACGGTCGGCACTCCTTCTTACGGCCGATCGGAACCGGCGTTTGGCGGACCGTCGGAGGGTTCAGGCACCCATCTATCGACCTGGACAACAGGTTTGGCTCTCCTCCCGTGACCTGCCACTCCAGGTACAGTCCCGGAAGTTGGCGCCTCGTTATGTGGGACCTTACACGGTGGACAAGGTCATCAATCCGGTTTCTGTACGGTTAAGATTGCCGCCAGCCATGAAGGTTCATCCCACCTTTCATGTCTCCCTATTGAAACCTGTGTCTTCCAGTCCCTTGTGCCCCCCCACCACACCCCCTCCCCCCCCCAGGATCATCGACGACCATCCCGCCTACACGGTGAGAAAGATCCTGGACATCCGTCGCCGTGGCCGGGGTTTCCAGTACCTGGTGGATTGGGAAGGGTACGGCCCGGAGGAGCGGAGTTGGATTCCACGGCGGAGTGTCCTGGATCTGTCCCTCATCCGCGACTTCCATCAGGAACATCCCAACAGGCCGAGTGGGGCGCCAGGAGGCACCCGTTGAGGGGGGGGTACTGTCACGGTTACGGTGGTTGTCAGGGGGCGTTGCCAGGCCGCGTGCGCTAGAGGCGCACACACACGCACCTGCCAACCATTACCGTGGCTAATTGCCATTGATCTCACCTGGGGGCTATTTATACAGCGGCGTCAGTGAGAGACGTCGCTCGTTCGTACTATGTGTAACCGGTACGCTACCAGTCCCCAGGTGACATTCATCCCTGGCTCTTGATCACCCTGCTACGGACTATCAGAGAGATAGCCCGCTCGTCTGCTGTTCCAGCCCCTCGTCGGTCCAGACGATCGACGCACCTCGACGCACCACCTCAACGCACCTTGACTTCCCGGTAACCCGACCCATCGCCTGTCCCAACTATCCCTACGTCTGCTACCTGTCGGATCGACGCACCTTGACTTCCCGGTAACCCGACCCATCGCCTGTCCCAACTATCCCTACGTCTGCTACCTGTCGGCTTGACGCACCTCGATCTCCCGGTCCCAGATCCCTCGTCGGTCCTGGAGATAACAATCTATTGTGTGTTGTGCCGTAATAAAACCCCTGTTCCTCCTTTTCTGGTCTCCGCCTGCGTTCTGGGTCCAACCTCACCACACACCTTTGTGACAGCAAGTCCCCACATTTAAAGCACGTCGTTCAGGAGAAATACGTTCATGATTCTAAAGAATAACGAAGCCGATTTGGACCTAGTAATGAAATTCAAGGTTGAAAACATTGATTATACGGTCTTTGCAACAACAGAGAATCAGAAATGTTTTAAATGCGGACTAGAGGGTCATTTCTCGCGGTTGTGTCCGCAGTTGAAAGAAGGCGCCGGGGTGGCCGGGGCGGTGGCCCCGTTGTCTGCCGCGGTGCACGTCGCGGGGCCCCCGGTGGCCGCCGCGGAGCCCCCGGTGGCCGCCGCGGAGCCCCCGGTGGCTGCCGCCGCGGAGCCCCCGGTGGCTGCCGCCGCGGAGCCCCCGGTGGCTGCAGCCGCAGAGCCCCCGGTGGCTGCCGCGGTGCCCGGCGCGGACCCCCCGGTGCCCGCCGCGGTGGTTACCGCGGGGCCCCCGGTGGCTGCCGTGGTGCCCCCGGCGGCTGCCGCGAAGCCCCCGGTGGCTCCGCGGCGGCCACCGGGGGCTCCGCGGCGGCCACCGGGGCCTCTCAGAGACCCTGCCTCTCTGAAGCGACTCACACGGCTCACGGCTTCATGCGAGCTGAGGGATGTGTGGAGAAGTTTCCATGGGATTCAGAGGCAGTACACCTGGGCTCACACTAGAGACAATAGTTTATCGTTAGCTAGGCTAGACAGGTTTTATTGTTTTAAGCATCATTTTAACGTTTTTAAATGCAGCTCTATTATTCCTGTTGGTTTTACTGATCACTGTTTGGTTCAATGTTCAGTGTTTATAAGCAATGTAAAATCCAAAAGTGCTTTTTGGCACTTTAATAACACACTTTTAATCTATAGGAATTTTAGAGAGGCTTTTATGTTTTTCTGGGGTGAGTACCGAAAAAGGAAGAATGATTTTATCTCCTTGCAGCAGTGGTGGGATGTTGGAAAGTGTCAGATAAAAGACTTGTGTCAACAGTATACTCTCAATGTCAGCAGGGACAGGGCCAGGACAATGAGAGAACTAGAGATTGGAATCGTGGACATGCAGTCCTTGGCGGAGTCCACAGGAAATCGAGGCCATATTGAGGAACTCACAGCAAAAAAGACAGCTTTGAGCAGCCTGCTGGGCGTCAAAGCACAGGGGGCGCTGGTCAGGTCCCGTTTTATGAATGCAATGCACATGGATGCCCCGTCACACTATTTCTTTAGCCTTGAACGGAGGAATGGGCAGAGAAAAATCTTTCATTCCCTGTGCACAGAAAATGGAACAACTGTGTACGAGCATGACGAAATACGCAGATATGCAGCAGCTTTCTACAAAGGCTTGTACACAAGTGAGGTCAGTTCTCACACTGAGAGTGCGCAGCCTTTTTTTGAGGGCCTTCCTCAGGTCCAGGCAAACAAAGTCCTCGAGGAAGTGCTTTCTATGGAGGAGCTAAAGGAGGCACTACAGTCCCTGAAGGCTGGCAAGGCTCCAGGCATTGATGGCCTGCCGGCAGACTTTTTTAAGTCGTTTTGGCCTGTCATCGGTGAGGACCTGCTAGAAGTACTCAAGGACAGCCTGGCAACAGGGTGCTTGCCCTTGAGTTGCAGGAGGGCGGTAGTTACGCTGCTGCCAAAGAAGGGAGATCTGCAGCAATTGAAAAATTGGAG
>CM051009.1:31174896-31204896 GCA_027704905.1 Muraenolepis orangiensis | reverse complement strand
AGTAATGTGTTACTTTTGACGGGAACGACAAGAGTCACTTATTTAATTGAATTACGCCGTAACAGTAAAGTAACGCAAAAGTTACTTTCCCTAGCAACTAGTTACTTTTAACATGCAGTAACTGTAAAGTAACTAAGTTACTTTTGAGAGAAGTAACTAGTAACTTTAACACATTTTCAATAACTTTCCCAACAGTGAACATAAAAAATGTATCGCGTTCTATCGTCACTGGGCTTCAAGATGCAAGAACATTTGAATATTTTTCTCTTGACTTTAATCTCTCTTTTTGCGCGTACGTACAACAGCGCTCTTAAGTGCAGGAAACCGTCTTAAATGTTGCATGAACTGAATTCTGAATTCCGACTGAAATAAGTGAACATGTTCATGAGAATGTGGGCCTTTGTGTTCGAGGCCCTCTCAGCGATTACCAAGAGTAATAATTTAGAGCTTCTAAATATAGGCTTTGCTTCCTTTATTAAAATTTAGATCATTATTGTACAATGGATATAGATAAATAATTCAATCATATTAATTTGACACAACAACAACACAATATTCATGTTGTTATGAATGTTTTTTTTAAAACATAATCAATAAAAGAGTCAAAACTGTGGAATTGGAATCTTTTGGCCTTTTTGAATCTTTTTTACGTCTTGACCACTACCAGATGTTGAAGAAGAAAAAGAACAAGATAAATCTCCAAAAACATGGATTTTGGTGAATGCAAGAAGTGTTCTTAAAACACAATGAGCAGACACACACATGCGTGAGTACAGAGTACTTTGCTTTCCTTCCTTTTCTCACACGGGCCAAACGTGTCAACAGCTGGGATTCTGGCCTTATCTCCATGTGCTTTGATTCTGGGACCCGGCGCTCAGAGCAAGCGTCCTTGACAGGAATCAAGCCCCCGTCGGAATAGGAAGATGCCATTTTCTGATGTGTTTTCTTCTTCCTAGAGGCCTCATCAAATGTGTTTTTAAAGCAAATACAAACTAAACTAAAGGAAAAACAACATTGTGTCTTCTGCCCGTCGACATATCCACGATTGAATGAACTCATAGTGTCTTGAATCCTGAATCTTGAATCTTGAATTGCTGTAAACCTATTTTGCAAAATTCAATGCTGCATGTAGGCTGTACAATATGTGCGACTTCATTCATTGAATGAGGCACTGAAAGTGCACAAGTAAACTAACAAGTGGTGGTTTAGTAATGGCAATACAGCATTTATAAACATGGCCATCAAATTATTTGTCAAACAACTATGCACTCATACTTGATTTCATGAATGACAGATGCTAAACAGCAGGACTACATACCATCAAAAACGTATGTAAAAATGCTACTGCACTAGCTAACCCAGTCTGGGCCCAGGAGACAGCCACATTGTCATTAAAGACAATTATCCATTAGTTGCTCGTTAGTTAAAGAATAATTGGCTCTTCAATTTCATTAAATTTGCCCTCGGAAAGACTTTACTATTATTATTATTTTTAAACATCATTAAAGTATATAATAACGGTTATTTCTACAGACATCACATTTACATTCCACACATTTAGCAGACGGTTTTTCCAAAGTGACCAAACAAAGGAAGGTAAGAGAACAACTCATCACCAGAAGTCAAAAGTGCATTTCATTCCTCTCCAAAAACTGAGCCAGTGCTCAGGTAAAAGTACAATATGTTCAGATAAAAGCACAATAAGGTAAAAGTACAATAAGTTGGCCAACAATAGAACAATATCTACCTAAAAATCTACTTAGAAAGACGCTAGTACGCTAGTAAAACAGACAGAGATTGCCAATGGCCACTTAAAAAGCATTAGCACTGGCGTAACAGCCATTTTCCCTAATGCAATGCGTTATATGTTACAAACACACACCAAACACACACACACACACACACACACACACACACACACACACACACACACACACACACACACACAACACACACACACACACACACACACACAAAGAACACACACACACACACACACAAACAGACAGAAAACTATTCAAACCAAATCTACCAATTTAAACTTGTGTTGTCTCTGTGGAACTTCGGAAGGATCGGTCAATAAACTGAACATTTAGCATGAATAGTTTATTTCCGATAACTTAACATGCGTGTGACAGTCGGATGGGATTCAGCTCAGCGCCATGAGGAACGTTGAGTTTCGATTGATGTGCTTGTAATCGCCCTGCTAATGCCTTTCTAACGGGAGTAATTACATAATCAGTAAACATTAGCGTTTGTATGATACAGTGGAATGCATTTAATTTGTTACACCCCAGCTGGATCACTTTCACTCACGGTCGGGAGACGAGGCACATATCACGCATTGCATTTGGGGAAAATGGTTGTTACGCCAGTGCTAATGCTTGATCAGCGGCCATTGGCGATCTAATTGGATATTTTATGTTTTTCTCACCTTGTGGATAAACGGTTGGGAGTCAATTTTACAGGAAAATACGAAGCTTAAAAAACGTCTCATGTTTGTGTCGCCTGGTTTTATTTACATAGCCTATTGATATGCTGTATATACTGTATATACACACACACGCACACATACACAAACACACGCACCGAACACACACACACGCGCGCGCATGCACACACGCACGCACCGTAAACACACACACACACACACACACACACACACACACGCAAACACACACACTCACGCACGCACACACACACACAAATTTACACAAACACAAGCACACACATACACACACAGACACACACACACACACACACACACACACATTTGCACACACACAAGCACACACACATGCACACAAACGCACAAACACACACACACACACACACACAATCACACACACATGCTAACACACACACAAACACACATACACACGATGTACAACGACCATACATTTTTGCTTCTTGTTGCCACGGTGAAGAAAATGATTTGCCTCCTCATGTGTGACATTGTCTCTCCGAAGGGCGGCCCAGACAATCTGTTCTCTTCCCACATAATCTTTCCCCATAACCTTCAACATTCAAATGACTTTTGTTCCCGCGGTTCAGAAAGAAAAAAGCCTTTTGCATTGTTTCCTATCGGATAAAGGAGAGCGATAACAGAACAGGAAGAAATGTGGAAATATGTGGGCGGGATTAGGGGGGGGGGGTCCCTCCTGACTAATAAAATATGATAAAAGTGGAGTTTCATTTGAGAGGCCCGCTGTTTGATGTCTCCAGGCCCTCTGTCACTTACACACACACACACACACACACACACACACATTTACATTTACATTTAGGGCATTTGGCAGACGCTTTTATCCAAAGCGACTTACAAGGTGTACATTAGTTGAAGCAGACAATAGCATAACACTGGGGTACGCAAACATAAAAATACAGCAGTTCACAAGTATTCATTTTAACAAGATGAATAACACAATTTCGTACTGCTAGGTCACCTGCTTAAGTAGCTGTGATAAGAGCGTGTTATCAACATTAAGGATATACACTTGCTAACATATACAACATGCTAAGAGCTATTAATGTCAGGACTTAAGCAAGTTTAGGGGTTTCACAAAGGAGAAGGAGGGGTCAAGGAGAGTCCAGGTGGACTCTGAACAGGTGGGTCTTGAGTCTCTTGCGGAAGCTGGCGAGGGACTCTGCCGTCCTGACATGAGACGGGAGTTCATTCCACCACTGTGGAGCCAGAGCCGTGAAGAGCTGGGTTTTGGACGAGCGATGTTTGGTTGACATTAGTGAAGGTCGAACAAGTCGCCTGGCAGAAGTTGAGAGGAGCGCTCTGGCTGGGATGTAGGGTTTGACCAACGCCTGGAGGTAGGCCGGGGCAGTTCCATTGACTGCCCTAAAGGTCAGCACCAGAGTCTTGAATTTTATGCGAGCATTTACCGGAAGCCAGTGGAGATCGCGGAAGAGAGGGGTCACGTGGGAGAATTTCGGTAGATTGAATACCAGGCGAATACCAAGGTCGTCAGAGGACCTACACGGCAGTTAGTCCCCCCTTTCCACCAGGGCTTCGCAGACAGGCGCTCATCTCATGCTGCTGAGGCTGCTGCTGCTGCTGAGGCTGAGGCTGAGGCTGAGGCTGAGGCACGTCACCCAGTGCCATCCTTCTTACCACTCATTATATGGGAGCTAAGATCAAACCGTTCCTCTGTGTGTTCTGTCTGCTACGCTCCCTGGTAGCTAGACTGCTGTGTCATGTCGTTTGTTTTATTTTATGGAGAGAGAGAGAGAGAGAGAGAGAGAGAGAGAGAGAGAGAGAGAGAGAGAGAGAGAGAGAGGAGAGGAGAGAGACAGAGAGAGAAAGGTGAAGAGAGAGACAGAGAGAGAGAGGTTGAGATAGAGTAAAAAAAAAAAGAGAGAGAGGGAGAGATAGAGTTGGTGGCACATGTAGTTAGCCAACGCATTTAACACACTTGATCTAGAAGAATCCACACATCGTTTGTCTATTTCTTATTTTTTTTTTCGAAAAGTATTTGATTGTATTAGTTAAGTCAGTTGTCCATGGCTCTCCCTCTGCTCCCTGGGATCCATCCATTCCAATTAAGTCAAGTCAAGTCAAGTTTATTGTCACTTCACAGTTTACAGTTTAGTATAAAGCAGTGATGTGAAATTCTTGTGTGCAATACCCGACGACAGACAGCAGTTATAAAATAAGATAAAATAAAAATAGATAAAAAATAGAATAAAAAATAGAATAAAGAATATAAAATAAAAATAAAAAATGCAATTTATAAAATGCAAAAATCAGCACAGAAAAGAGCAATATATATATATAAATCAATGTAATAAAATATACATTGTTATATGTTATACGCCCTTGTTCAGCAGCCTGATGGCCTGACTGTGGAAGCTATCTCTAAGCCTATTTGTACGACACTTGATACTGCGGTATCGCCTGCCTGACGGTAATAGTGAGTAAAGTTCGTGGCTGGGGTGGGCAATGTCTTTTATAATTCTTTTGGCCTTGGCCACGCACCGCTGGTTGTAAATGTCCAGGAGGGAGGGGAGCTCACCTCCAACGATATACTGGGCCGTCCGCACCACCCATTGAAGCGCTCTGCGCTCGAGTGCCGTGCAGTTCCCGTACCAGGCGGTGATACACCCTGTCAGAACACTCTCGATGGTGCCGTTGTAGAATGTTCTCAGGATGCGGTGGCCCATGCTGAATTTCTTCAGACGCCTGAGAAAATACAGGCGTTGTTGGGCCCTTTTCACCACGTGTGTGGTGTGCGTGGACCATGTGAGGTCCTCGGAGATGTGCACGCCGAGGAACTTGAAGCTGCTGACCCTCTCTACTGCAACGCCGTCGATGGAGATAGGGCTGTGCTCTCCCCTCTGCCTCCTGAAGTCCACGATCAGCTCCTTGGTCTTCTTGACGTTGAGGGCGAGGCTGTTCTCCTGGCACCACTGCTCCAGCGATCCGACCTCCTCCCTGTAGGCTGTCTCGTCGTCGCCGGCGATCAGGCCCATCACTGTCGTGTCGTCAGCAAACTTGACGATGACGTTGGAGCTGTGCATAGCCATGCAGTCGTGGGTGTAGAGGGAGTAGAGGAGAGGGCTCAGCACGCGTCCCTGGGGGGCTCCCGTGTTGAGGGTCAGTGGCTCTGATGTGGTGCTGCCCATCCTCACCACCTGGCGGCGGTCCGACAGGAGGTTCAGTATCCAGCTGCACATGGATGGGGGTACGCCTAGGCCTCTCAGCTTGGTGTCGAGCTTGGCAGGAACTATTGTGTTGAATGCTGAGCTGTAGTCCACAAACAGCATTCGCACATAACAGTTCTTCCCCTCCAGGTGGGAAAGGGCAGTGTGGAGGGCCATGGCAATTGCGTCGTCCGTGGATCTATTTTGACGATATGCAAATTGCCATGGGTCCAGCGTGGTAGGTAACACGGAGCAAATAAAGTCCTTGACCAACCTCTCGAAGCATTTGCTAACGATCGAGGTGAGGGCCACAGGTCTGTAGTCATTCAGGCATGTTACCTTGGTTTGTTTAGGGACAGGCACGATGGTGGATATCTTGAAGACCGCGGGGACAACAGCCTGGGACAGGGAGAGGTTGAAGATGTCTGCAAAGACTCCTGCCAACTGGTCTGCGCATGCTCTGAGGACGCGGCCCGGGATGTCGTCGGGGCCTGCCGCCTTATGGATGTTCAGCCGCTTAAAGGTGCGGCGCACATCCGCCTCCGAGATGCGCAGCTGGCTGGTCTCCCCAGTCGGTGCTGGCTTCGGCGGGCTGCCGTTTACGTCGAACCGAGCAAAAAATGTATTTAGCTCTCCTGGGAGGGAGGTAGAGGAGTTCTCTACACAACTGGTTCTCCCTCTGAAGTTCGTTATCTTCTGCAGCCCCTGCCACATACCCCTCGCATCGTGTTTCTTGAATTTATCTTCCACTCTGTCCTTATACTCCCGCTTGGCAGTGACGATGGTCTTACGGAGGTCGTAACGGGCTCTCGTATATTCCTCCGTATTCCCGGAACCAAAGGCGGCGTTACGCGCATGTAGGGCAGCGCGAACATCGCCGTTAATCCACGGTTTCTGGTTGGGATATATCCGAACCGACTTGGTCGGAACAACGTCATCTATGCACTTCTTGATGAACCCGGTGACCGACGACGCGTACTCGTTGATGTTATTGTCCGAGGCAACGCGGAACATGTGCCAGTCAGCGTGATCAAAACAATCCTGCAGCGTAGAATCTGATTGGTCCAGCATTGGACCTCCCTCACAGCGATCGGTTGCTGCTTCAGTCTCTGCCTATAGGCGGGGAGTAGCTGGATAGAGCGGTGATCTGATTTGCCGAACGGTGGGCGGAGGAGGGCCTTGTAGCCATCACGGAAGGGAGTGTAGCAGTGGTCGAGGATCCGCTCGCCCCGTGTGTTGCTCTTTATGTGTTGGTAGAACTTCGGGAGAACCTTCTTCAGGTTCGCCTTGTTGAAGTCCCCCGCCACGATGAGAGCAGCCTCGGGGTGGGCTGACTCCTGTTCGCTGATAGCCCCGTACAGTTCCTTCAGCGCTGTGTCCGTGTTGGCTTGTGGGGGAATGTAAACAGCGGTCACGGTTACCGCTGTAAACTCCCGAGGTAGCCAGTATGGACGGCACATAAGCATCAGGTACTCCAGGTCCGGGGAACAGAAAGACTTGAGGGGATGTACATGACTTTGGTTGCACCAAGATCTGTTTATCATGAGACATACCCCCCCTCCGCGATCTTTACCGGAGAGAGCCTTTGTTCTGTCCGCCCAGTGTACGGAAAATCCCGTCGGCTCGATAGCTGCGTCGGTAACCCCCTCCGACATCCATGTCTCCGTAAGGCAGATAATACAATTGTCCCTAGTTTCCCGGTGGAATTGAATACGAGCCTGTAGTTCGCTTAACTTATTGTCCAGAGACAGTACATTAGCCAGTAGAATGGTGGGTAGTGGGGGGCGATCGGATCGACATCTCAGCCTGACTAGCACGCCGGCTCGCTTCCCTCGCTTCCTCCGGCGACGCTTGCGCGTAATCGTGCCCAAAATGGACGGAGATAATCCAGCTGTGACTTCGGGCGGGACGTCCGAGCCGAAAGAATGAAAAAACTCCGGTAGGCGGCGAGCGACTGTCGATCTGATCTCCCAAAGTGTGCAAAAGTTATAAGTGAACTTGCTGCTAACATCCTGAACTAAAATAGTTGCGATAAAAAGAATAAATAACAAAAAACTGCGTCGTCGTGCGGGAGCTCGCGACACGGCAGCCATCTCGTACGGCGCCATACTCCATACATCCATACATACATCGCCATTCTCCATAAGACCATTAGGACGTGGTTTGAGACAGTGGGAGACTAACAGATGGGCCACAGAGAGAGAGAGAGAGAGAGAGAGAGAGAGAGAGAGAGAGAGAGAGAGAGAGAGAGAGCTGAGAGAAAGAGAGAGAGAGATTAAACTGAGAGAGAGAGAGAGAGAGAGAGAGAGAGAGAGTGAAAGAAAAAAAAGCGGGCTCCCTCTCAAGTGCAGTGGGCGGCGCGTAGACACCGCTATAAATCATAGGTGGGCTAATGGCAGCTGCAAACGAGCTCCCTCATCGGACAAGACAAGTGTGGCTTGGTGCTTGGTGTGCTCCTCCAGCCGCCGCCATAGCATCTGTTCAGTCTGAGTGCAGCGCATCACCCTGGTGTTCATTAGCGCCGCCGTCCAGCCCCGGCTTTTTGTTGCGTCTGTTTCTTCATCAACGCCGATCTTAAGTTTTGACCCACGTTTGACACCAAGGGGAACGACTTACGGTCCCCTCCCCCTCCTCCTCCTCCTCCTCCTCCTCCGCTGCCTCTGAAAACCTGTCGAGCGTCAATGTGTGCAGCAGTGCTTACAGAGCAGATAATCTCCCTTAGGGATATGGTAAGAAGATCATCTCCCTTAGGGATAGGGTGAGAAGCTCGGTCACTCGTGAAAGACTCGGAGTAAAACCGCTGTTCCTTCCGAAAGGACAAGTTGAGGTGGTTCGGACATCTAACAAAGTATATTTTCCAGGCACGTCCAGCTGCGAGGAGGAGGAGGCCACAGGGCAGACCAAGGTACAGGTGGGGTTACATATTACATCTCCACTCTGGCCTGGGGGAATGCCTCGGGATCCCCTTGTCAGAGCTGGTCGATGTTGCCAAGGAAGAGGGAAGTTTGAAATCCCCCTGCTGAAGCTGCTACCTTCGTGACCCGACCCCGGATAAGTGGTAGACGATGGACGGATGGATGGATGTTTTGCACTAGCGGACTCATTCCCTACTGGTTGTGTGCAGGCCAGTGTAGGTGTGATGCTGATGCTGTACATTGTTATGTGTTTTACAGCTTCACAGTGGGAGTGTCATTCAGACATACATATCCGTCAGTAATTCAAATTTGAATGGCATTCAAATAAGGCTCATATACAGTATATTGGTAGCCAGCACTTTAAAGGTGCTGTAGGTACAATATGAGATTTGTAAAGAGAGAGAGAGAGAGAGAGAGAGAGAGAGAGAGAGAGGGAGGGAGGGAGGGAGGGAGGGAGGGAGGGCGAGGGCGATAGAGAGAGAGACTTATCAATGGCTCTGAAGCAGGTAGATACAATAATAACCAGACCCCCCCCCCGTCAGGTTTTGCCCTCGATATTTGCAATATTTGGGTGACCATAGTTATGTTTTCCAAATAGAGGATTGAGATGCAGTGGGTTTGGGTTAATGTTTTGCGTGGCAGGGCTTAAGTTGTAGCCTACGTGACAGGTCAATGGTGTGGCATGGTGCGAGAAGGCGGGGCATCGGGGAGAGATGTGTCAAGTAATGTAAAGAAATGCGAAAATAGCCGAATCCCGGACATGTTTGAGGCGATTTAGAAATCCCAGGAAAAAGAGGAGGTCTGGCCACCCTAGGAAACACACAGGAGAGGCGAGACCTCATGCTGTTCTTCGGGCGATGTCATGAGCCTACACATAAGCAGCACACATTATCTTTGAAATGTCCATTGTTTATTCCTCAGGTTCTCTCTATCACTAGTGTGTGTGTGTGTGTGTGTGTGTGTGTGTGTGTGTGTGTGTGTGTGTGTGTGTGTGTGTGTGTGTGTGTGTGTGTGTGTGTGTGTGTGTGCGCGCGTGTACATGTGCATGTGCACACGCACCATAGTCACGACGGACGGACGTAAAGATGGACTGTGTAATTGAGGAAAACAATTCCACGTGCCAATAGAGCATATTGAAATGTAACACTATAACAGATGATGGCCGCCTGTGCTGTCTTGCCTATCTTTCACGGTGACACACTGAGCCTTTAGACTGGCATTCTTCCAGCGGTACACATAGATGATATATTGTTGCGCAATCCACTATCGGGGGAATCTAACTGGGGGCTTTCTGCTCTGTATTTGAATTAAATCAGAGAAATGTGGCCGACTTCCAATGCGGGAACTACCTATTAAACTTAACGATTGGTTAAGGCTCTCACCTTTAAAGTATTAACCTTCCTTTAACCTAACCTTCCTTAAAAGCTTCCTTTGATAGATTTTTTTTACAATTTCATTTAATTTAGCACAAACTCACTTATAACCTCTTGGCTGGGAACCAGTATCCTGCCAGCTTTATGGTCAAGCATCCACATTTATACTGAATTTTACTTCAGCTTTAAGACACTTGCCCACATGAAATATAAAGGAATATGAAAGAATAATAAGCAACAGTAACAAAGTATTTTTTAGTTATTGTTCAAACTACCTGTGTCTGTTGTACCGTCTGCTGTGAACCTCTGTTCATATCCTCCCATTGGCTTCAGACTACAGTTCTATAATATTAGTCCAGGCACTATAACAACATGACCTCCCACTAAGTGTTAACAGAAACGTTTTAGCTGTTTACTGTTGACATAAATAAAACATTTCAAAAGTCTTAAAATAAATCCAAGTGGTGGAAAGTAAACACCTGGGTACTGCCGCGGTGCCCTTGAGCAAGGCCCAAGACCCCCTACACACCCAGGCACTGGATATGCAATAGCTGCCAAATTGCTACATAAAGAGAGTGTGTTGACATGTATGTGACAAATAAAGAGGATTCAATCCTCCAGATTCAGATTTAGCGTTGTGTTATGTTACAGAGGAGACTTTTAGGAGTAACATGTGTAAAAAATGTTTTTACAATTTATCAGACTTTCTGTTGCAATTAGTGGGAGGTTCCCCCCTTTTTTCTAAATAAAATGCCTTGACTATAAACCCAAAGCCATTATCCCCTCACTACAGCGCCTGGTCCACTAACATACGTTAATACACATAAGTACAACTTGCGTCACTTAAGTATAGTAAGCCAAGTTATTCCGCGTTTTGCAGGAATAACATTGGCTGGTTCCAGCAAAACCACAAAGCTATCGTTTCACTAAGCTAGTGATTCAGAAAACATACACACTCGCACGCACACACACGGAAACACGCAGAACGGACAGACAGGAGGGTACAGGGCTTGGCGATATTGCGTTATGTTAAACACAGATTGCAGACTGGAGAGGGCTTTTCAGCATGTTGGTTATCCCACTGATCATTAGTTATGAAGCGGGAGGAGTCATGCAGAACAGAGCTTGGCAGATGTCCATTCGTAGGAAGCAGTGATCATGGATCTATCCTTTGCGTGTTACATAGGCGACTGGAAAAAGTTACATTTGATAATAAATCCACTCGAAGTAGAAAGGAAAACGAACACGAAACATTGATTTGACGGGTTGCTACCTCTAAAAAACATTTGATAAATGACCTGAGTCAAGAAATGCATTGCTTGCTTCCAGAAAACGGAACCTCAAACACTCCTCACAGCTTTGTAAATGAACTGTAAATACAATGTTTGGTTTTGGGGGGGGGGGGGGGGGGTTGGCATCTGGGGAAATGTGTAACTTGACTGAGTCACTAGGGCGCGATGTTGAAAGCTGTGTCATATGATTTAACAGCTGAGGCGATTTCAGGCCCTCACGAAAGCTGGAGATGACAGTATACATGCGTGAGATATGCTCGCCCACCATTGAGTTGTAGGAAAAACAACAAATGTTGTAATGTTTTATCACGAATAATGCTAATGTTAAAAAAGGTTTTCAGTTGTCGTCTTTCTAAACGCCTGGGCATGCACGTGCATATTTACAGAAACTAAAATAGATATTTCTACAACATTGCCCCCTATAGGCCAGGGAAAGTGCCGTGATGATGAGTGGCGTCTTCGTTTAGACAGATGACCTTTTAAAAAATACTTTTTCTGGTTCAAAATATGAATGAAAAATGCAACAAAATAAATGTAATCTCTAAATTGTGCCAATTTGGGTGGCTGGCAACCATGTAATTCAAAATGTTGTTAGTTAGATGGTTTGTTTGTTTGTCTTCAGTTCAAACGTTTCGCCCTCTGTCTGCGTCTCTATGGGCATGGGAAGAAGAAGGTTGGAGATGATGATGATTGAGCCTGAGGCAAAAGAGCTCCTGAGATGCATCGGTGAGAGTCTGGAGTTAAAAGATGAAGTCAGAGCGGATATAAAGGCATTCGTCCTCTCCATCATTACTGCTGAGAGTGCAGATTGGTGCTTTTATTTGCCATTTGTAACAAGTACATAGAAACGCTTACTCCCCATTCCATCTGTCTCCCACCTGATTACGACTCTTTGAATTTTCATGTGGAAAAGACAAACTACATCACATATTGCCAGCTCCATTACAACCTGCTAGAGCAGGGGTTCCCAACCGCCGGGCCGCGGACCGGTACCGGGCCGTGGAGGTGTTACTGCCGGGCCGCGAAACAGCTGTGTGTTTATCATCATATTTTACTCAAATCATTTGAGTATAGGTGAACGGCGGGCGGTATAATCTATATATAGAGATTATATATATGGTATAATCTATATATATATAGATTATATAGCGGTATATATGGGCAGTATAATCTATATATATAGATTAAATATATATTGGCGGCATAACGAGAGACTTTCAGTTGCACGTGCTACTAAAGAGACTAGTGACTAGTCGCGAACGAGCCGGTTTTTGTTACGGGTGCTCCGCGTACATGCGCGTTTATACTGAAATCGAGCCCTGCCGTTTTGTTAGGGGTGTGTGTTGACACACACTCTCTTTTTGTCAGCCAGTAGGAGATGCCTCCAGACCTTATCTTATAACCATTAGGTTATTAGTTTATCAATTATTATTGAGGAGCGCTATCTGTTCAGCACCATATGCTAATTTACCTGTCATGTTTTTCATTTGTTTTTCATTCCCCAACCCTATATTTGATACTTTTAATTTCTTGTGGTATTTCTGAGAAAAACAAAATAAAAAAATAAGAAAAAAGACACACACACACACACACACACACACACACACACACATACATTATATGCTCTCACTCCGGCAAATACACTACACACATCTGTATTGGAAATACACACAAGACGGCTCGACGAGTAAGATCCCAAATGCAGCACACAGGAAACCGGGAATAGTCCCCGATACTTTTAATATCACAGGAGAGCTTGTACAAGGTGAAACAATATCCAGTAAGATGTCCAAATAGACAAACCAGGAGGAAGCAGGCAAAGCGCAGTCGAGCTCTGGCAGAGGGTCAGGGAACCAGGCAGGGCAGGTTGATCTGGGACAGGCAAGAGACAGGAGACAGGCAAGACAGGTCCAAGGCAGGCAGGGTCGTGAAGTAGGTGAGACATACAGGTCCAAGGCAGGCAGGGTCGTGAAGCAGGTGAGACATACAGGTCCAAGGCAGGCAGGGTAGTGCAACAGGTAAGACATACAGGTCCAAGGCAGGCAGGGTCGTGCAACAGGTAAGACATACAGGTCCAAGGCAGGCAGGGTCGTGAAGCAGGTGAGACATACAGGTCCAAGGCAGGCAGGGTCGTGAAGCAGGTGAGACATACAGGTCCAAGGCAGGCAGGGTCGTGAAGCAGGTGAGACATACAGGTCCAAGGCAGGCAGGGTCGTGAAGCAGGTGAGACATACAGGTCCAAGGCAGGCAGGGTCGTGAAGCAGGTGAGACATACAGGTCCAAGGCAGGCAGGGTCGTGAAGCAGGTGAGACATACAGGTCCAAGGCAGGCAGGGTCGTGAAGCAGGTGAGACATACAGGTCCAAGGCAGGCAGGGTCGTGAAGCAGGTGAGACATACAGGTCCAAGGCAGGCAGGGTCGTGAAGCAGGTGAGACATACAGGTCCAAGGCAGGCAGGGTCGTGAAGCAGGTGAGACATACAGGTCCAAGGCAGGCAGGGTCGTGAAGCAGGTGAGACATACAGGTCCAAGGCAGGCAGGGTCGTGAAGCAGGTGAGACATACAGGTCCAAGGCAGGCAGGGTCGTGAAGCAGGTGAGACATACAGGTCCAAGGCAGGCAGGGTCGTGTAGCAGGTGAGACATACAGGTCCAAGGCAGGCAGGGTCGTGAAGCAGGTGAGACATACAGGTCCAAGGCAGGCAGGGTCGTGAAGCAGGTGAGACATACAGGTCCAAGGCAGGCAGGGTCGTGAAGCAGGTGAGACATACAGGTCCAAGGCAGGCAGGGTCAGCAACGGGAAATCGGTCCTGAGATAATGCTGGAGAGAATTGCATGAGTCAAGGATAACAATTTGACAATGAGTGAGTGAACAGGGGAGACTTAAGTACTATCCTGATTGGCAATGAGCTGCAGCTGAGCACAAGAACTGATGAGGAGAGCGTGGTGGGATTGGGGTGAATGGAATGCACTCTGTGACACTGCTTGGCCAGAAATGTGAATGGGTAGGTAATCTAGTTTCCTGAATGGGTTGATCATTTCCCCATCATCAATTCACAATTCACACACAATTCAAATTGAGGAATGTACCTACTGTGACCCCGCCCACCAGCCCACCCCGCCCAACCAGCATCGAGTGTTTAATTACGTTCACATTGTACTTCCAACGCAGCGGTTGATGAAGCTTTTGTGTGGAGGCTCGGGGCCAAGCTTCAGGAAAGAATCGCCAGTCCTTAGTCACTGATTAATAAAGGAAAGCATCGTGGGAAGTTGGATGGATTTAGTCGCATGCAACAAACTACACAGGATATATGCAAGAAACTCAGTGTTTGCTCCACAGGGGAGCGTCCAGGTCATGGACATCCTAGATAGACCTGGAAGCCTCAGAATCATTTCTATCCTGCCACTCACCAGGGGTCAGTCATCGTACAATGCAAAAGGTTGAGCGTGATGCATTTGATTTTGATGATGTCGACATCGCTAATAACCTAACCCTAACCCTAACCCTATAACGAGTTGTTCTCTTGCCTACCTTTGTTGAAACACACTATTGTATGTCACTTTGGACAAACGTGTCTGCTAAATGACTGGAATGTAATGTGTCTTTACGCTGTATGTAAGGGAGGTTTTTAAGGGTTTTCTTACCAGTTTAATGGTTTTTCTCACAAGTTTAAGGGTTTTTCTTACCAGTTTAAGTTTCTTACCAGTTTAAGGGTTTTTCTTACCCGTTTAAGGGGTTCAGCAGAGTGGAGACTATTGTAAGTCACTTTGGACAAAGGTTTCTGCTAAATGACTGCAATGTAAGGTAATGTAATGGATAATGGAAGAAGTTAATAAGGCATTATAAATATATTATTAGGCCTAAAGGCCTGGGATAAAATTCAACAGCATTTTATTAAAAATATATATGGGGGTCCCTGCGCTGTTTCTCAATCCACCACGGGGTCCCTGGGCTAAATAAGGTTGAAGACCCCTGGATGAGTGTGGAATGGAAAAGGGAGTCGGTGTGGGTGGAGCCAATACAAAACAAGTCCAATCAAATATTGAGGAAGGGGCCGATGGAAACAAAAAAGACTACAATCAGGCAGTGTGGGAGGGGCTAAAGAAAAACCTCTGATCAAACAAGGGTAAAGTTCCTCAGGGGTGAGCACCCTCTTCTCTTAATGAGGTTCAGAAAGCAAGACGGAAATTTAAACACATAAAGAACATTTAAACACACCGGGCTGTTTAAAACAATAAACAAGCCTTGAGCTTGACTAGGTTGGGGGGAGGCGGCAGGAGAGGGGTTAGAGGTGGTGGTGGTGGAGATGGTGGTGGTGGTGGTGGTGGTGGTGGTGTTGGTGGTGGGGTTAGAGGTGGTGGTGGTGGTGGTGGGGGTGGGGGGATTAGAGGTGGTGGTGTTATTGGTGGAGGAGGTGGTGGTGGTGGTGGGGTTAGAGGTGGTGGTGGTGGAGATGGTGGTGGTGGTGGGGGATTAGAGGTGGGAAAGATGTGGGGTTGTTGTTTTTTGTTTTTTTTGTGGTGGAAAAGATCTGTGCTCCTCTTGGGACCTCTGGGGATCTGTGCTCCTCTGGGGACCTCTGGGGATCTGTGCTCCTCTGGGGACCTCTGGGGATCTGTGCTCCTCTGGGGACCTCTGGGGATCTGTGCTCCTCTGGGGACCTCTGGGGATCTGTGCTCCTCTGGGGGCTCTCCCCAGCAGAGACACAGTGCACACAGTGCTCACAGGAAGATAACAAATACAAATGTAAATACCAATTCTAAATAAAGTAGGGGCATATTTGTTGGTGTTGAAAATGTTAAAGCTACAATGTGTTTATAAGACCTACTCTAGAAATTTCGAATGTTGTTACACACATTTAGATGTTGCCAAAAATGTGTATGCCCTCATTCTCAGGCTTCCAGATATGATACGATAACCTGGTTCAAACCTGATAAGATGATGTGTTGACCTGCACCAGATGCTGACACACATTTCTGTCACGGAATTGCAGAACCTGAATCAAATTGGATATTTGCCGTCTTTGATATCGATAGAGGCTAGCCGTGCAATGGCTTATGGGTAACGTAGGAAATGTAGGTACGATACACAATCACACACATGCACAAACACACACACACTAACGCACACACACATTTTTCTTTCATTTCTATCATCTCCTCGCCAGGTTCCTAGTGGACGTTTTCCTCTGGATGGTTGCTCCTCCCTACACCTCGTTATTCCTTATCTTTTTTCTCTACTCTCCTCATCTATCACCGCCTCCCCCCAACCGCCATGATTTCACAATCACAAATCAAACGATTGTATTAAAGGTAGACCCCTCCCCCTCCCTGCAGGGCTGAGGCTTCAGAATTGGTTTGGAAAAATTATTTTGGCATCAGCCGGTCAAAATCATCATTATTTCAATGTAAAAACGATTTGTTAGCCTACCTTTATAAACGGTAGCCTCATGTCAACTGTGAACAGCCCTGTAGGTCTTGAGGTAAGACACTGAATGTTTACTTTTACACCAGACCAATTACATCAGAGAGGCTTTTACGAGAGCCACGAAATGGAGCTATATTAGCGCCCGCTTAGCAAGGTTTGCTAAATTATATGGGGTGCTAAGTAGTCTGGGCTTATAGGCTCAAGTTGCCTTTGTGCTTCGGGGGGAACAATATCTACATTTGCATTAAATGTATTCACTATTCAACCAGTGGCTGCAAATTGCTTTGGGATACGGTGTCTCCGTCTTAGGAGCCAGCACTTAGCGAGATTCCAGCCGTCGTTACAGGATTGGCCTTGTTTGCAGTCGCTAGTTTACCGCCGTACATGAGGAGGAAGAGGAGCAGCAGTTTGAAGGAGAGACCTCGGCTCCTTCAGAGGTATTGTTCTTATATGAAGGCCAAATTCCTGGTGTGTGTGTGTGTGCGTATGTTTGTGTGTGTGTGTGTGTGTGTGTGTGTGTGTGTGTGTGTGTGTGTGTGTGTGTGTGTGTGTGTGTGTGTGTGTGTGTGTGTGTGTGTGTGTGTGTGTGTGTGTGTGTGAATTTAATTGAACTTTCTAGATAAAAAAAATGCTCTGTCTTAGAAACTTAGGCTGGCATACATTAAAACATTGAAGCCCAGCAAAAAGAAAACCCATTAGCTGCTAAGCTAACGGCTCTTTGGGGAACTCTATTGTTTTTGGCACTGGTCCACAATAGATTTGCATGTCATCGACGCAATATAAATAAATATAATGGGAATATCTCACGCAAACAGTGACATTTGTTTCTCTGCATTTAACCCATCCTAGTATTAGTAGCGGTAGGCAGCTATTGTATATACAGCGCCCGGGGAGCAGTGTAGGGGTCTGGTGCCTTGCTCAAGGCAACCTCCGCAGTGCCCAGGTGTTTCGGGGACTTGAACCGGCGACCTTCCGGTTCCCAAGCCAAGTCCCAACAGAACCGAGCTACTGCCGCCCCAGTTTTCATACAGTTTTCATGCTTTCAGAGCAGTGGAAGTGGCCAATGTGCACATGTTGCCCATCGCTAGCATTTGAACCCTAAATATAACCTAAAGTGTCCTCTTAAGTGGATTCGGTTTGTAGGAAATATTTACAGTTACCGTCAAACAAATTGGAATAATTGGCTTTATACAGTTTACCACAGCCCTGAAACCAGGCCCGTTCTGCAACTCAACAAACGGTAAATGGACTGCGTTGCCAATCAGTGGCTCCATTCACCCATTCATACACACAACTGAACTGTGCAAAGGAATAGCCAACTGGTCAGGATGAAGCAGTGAGGGTTAAGGGTCTGGCCCAGGGACACCTGTTGAACCTCTCAACTCAACATCACTGACCTCAACAACGTTGAAATCAAGATGATGGGAGCGTAATCGAAAAACCTCTTTAGGAGAAAGATATGTCTATATTATCCACCAAGCCTAATAAAGGAGGAAAAAGCATCAAGGCAAGTGTAATAATTATCCAATTATTGGTTTAATCGTCAATATTCAATATCATTGACGTCATCTGCTATTATCGAGACATTCGTCTTCGCACTGCCCCCTGCTGGCGGAAGTAGGAAGTGAGAAGAATACAAAACAATATCAGATGATTAATTGACTCCCTGGAGTCTCGGTCTACCACGAGGTTCATAACAAACCTCAATACCCTGACACATCATTGCACCCTGTATGCTCGTGTGTACGACGGTCTGACCTGACCTCCCATAGACTCAAACACTGGCATATCCTTCCTCCTTACTTAAGGATCGACATTTCTCGCAAATGTGGAGGTTCTTGTCAGCTTCGTTCGGAGCATTTCCCTTTATTGACTATTCCAAAAGTCCATACCAAACTGGGAGAGGGCTTTTAGCTACGCTGCTCCTTTTGCCTGGAACCAGCTGCAAAATGAGCTGAAACTCACCCTCCACAGACTTCAAGCTACTCTTAATGACATTGAATCAGGCCAATGTGTCTGTCGTAATGTTATGGTTGTGATTGTGTTATGGTTGTGATTGTATTTGTATGTAACTGCGCTGCTGCCTGTCTTGGCCAGGACTCTCTTGGAAAATAGATTTTTAATCTCAATGAGTACCATCCTGGTTAAATAAAGGATAAATTAAATGAATATAATAAAAATGTAACAGCTAATGCTGGTCCTATCCCTTCGCATTTATCAATTTAACATCAACACCAATTATAATAATAAACTGCGTGTTAGTGTGTGTGTGTGTGTGTGTGTGTGCAATACATTTTGTTAAGTGCTCCGTCATTGTGTTATTGTAGAGAATGGTGTTCTAAGCACATGCATACAAACACACAAACAAATGTACTCTCATCACACACACACACACACACACACACACATACACACACACACACACACACACACACATACGCACACACATAAATCCAACGTAAGGGAAGGAGGAACTCAATGTCCATTGATGTTGGTAAGATGTCCGCCATCGATTATTCACCCAACTCGCTCATATACGTACAACATGGACGTATATGGGTGGTTTTTATTGGCAAATGATAGCTGCAGTTGATTATAGTTAATGGTAGTATACAGTTTGTGCTTTGTTTGTTTGTTTGTTAGTTCGTTTTTGGGATTTTTTTGGTTTACTCAAACAGTACAATGTGAAGGTGGTCTCTTTCACCTACACAGCTCAGATCAGGTACTGCAACACACACACACACACACATGCACACGCACGCACACACACACACACCTTGTGTTCATTCAAAACCAGACATTAATGGTCTGCTGGTAAAGATCAATAGTTTGCGCAACGCATGTTCATCCATCGGTCAATATGTTCACAGTAAATAAGAACAGACACTACAGACCCCCCCCCCCCCACACACACACACACACACACACACACACACACACACACACACACACACACACCAATTATTCTGCAATGTCTGCCTGTACCCCTTCCTGCTCCTTTATGACCTGGAGCTGTTGGAATTACATTTAAGTGGCTTTAGATAAGAGTGTAAGAATGGATAAGAATGTGTGAAATAGTCAATTGAAACTACAATCACAGATATTCAGACATTTATGAGCATTACCAGAATCTCACGTAAACTACAGTTTATGTGCAGGTAATAACACGTTGCCATCATCACTTTTTGGGAGGAACTTCCAGTGGCAAGTGCAAGTGTAACGGAGGCCAGCAGGTAGCGCTGTGCAGAGAAGTGAACCTCACTCCCCTGAACACCTGAAGTTCTAGACGTAGACATTCTAGCGATGAAACTATAGCGCACATGGGTTTTAACTGCTCACGTTAAGAGCGTTACCCACCTCTCATCCCGGGAGCCGTGAGTTCGAGCCCAGTGCCGGACACTCAACGGTTACACAGGCAAAATAACAAATATAATCTTCGGTTCCCCCTTCTGCCGAAAAGAAGAATTATAACTCAGAAAAACAGATCATCAATGAGTAGCCTACCTGCTGTGTTCACCCTGTAGAGGCCTGGACGACTTCACACACTGTTGTGTAACGTGGTTGAATAGTCAGCCCGGACGTGAGGTTAACCACACAGTCCAAAACATAAATAAGTAATAATAATCAGTAATAATTAATCATATATTCTCCCTTTAATTGTCTCATGTAGGTTTGACTCTGACCTGTTTCTAAAGCAGTGTCAGGAGAAGTTACCTGGCTAATAACAATGGCCACATAAAGGCAATCCCTCTCCTGTTGAATCCCTGGTGCCATCTTTAAGGTTTTAATGTGGATTCAACAAACAGGGATTGAACCCATGACCTCCACTCCCCTTCCCCCAAGGGGGGCAAGTCTATTAGAACCGGTGACCTTCCGGTTCCCAAACCAGAGCCCAACAGACGGAGCTACTGCCGCCCCTGAGAATTGACAGGAGCCGCCACTGGTGGAGATAAGAAGCCATCCAGAACCTCGGTGTTCAGTTTGGCGCTAGTGGCTGTGGCTGTTCCCCTCAAGATTCAAGATTCAAGATTCAAGATGACTTTATTTATCCCGAGGCTCTCACTTCTGGCTGGTTTATCCACAAAGGAAACTTTGAGACTTAAAGAACCACCTGCTTCCTCTTTTCAAAAAGGTACCGACACTTTCTGTCGACTGACGTGAAATGAATGCTTGAACTTAAGTTACGTTGCAGAAGGTTTTGCGGTTCAATCCAGTGAGCGTTCGTGTCTTATCTGTGATATATGATATACGTTCCTTTTTGGTTGTTATTCTCTGCATCTGTCGGAGGTGAACGATACTCCCGTCACCTTTACCAACCTGTGAGGAGGCGCTGCGGAGAAGGGTTGCAAAATTAGCTTATTCCATAAAGTGCATACGGTTTCTACTGCAATGTGGCCGTCAAACCAAGTGAAAAGCGTGAAAACTGGAAACGGTGGTTTCCGGTTGAAGACGGCCATGAGCTGAAACTCACTCCCGCCGCGCCCTGACTTTGAGTCATGTGTCTGATGGAAACATCTAGTACAATTTGTTTCTGTAATTGGTCACAGATTTGTGTGTTAATGATTTGGATTTGGCCAATGCGCAATTACAGTTACAATTTTTTTATTTCAACATATTCTTATACCGTACAGGAGCACACTCATTGTCTTATTACATCGCTGTATATTTCTTCAGAGTGTTTCACTAAAGGATATTTGATTCGGGCTGATGCCTTCTCTGTATCGCGGGCTTGTCAATTCATTGGAACAATTGAAAAGAGATTACATCTAAATGAATCCATCACTAACGTGCCAATTCCTGTGTGTGTGTGTGTGTTCTCCACATATAAATGAGGTTGCTTAATTAAAAAAAAGGTATTTCATCTAGAAGATAACTTAGAACAGAGGGGTTTGCATTCGGGCACAAAGCACCTTTTGCATAAATTCTAGCGCCAACCCGTGAGTGTGTCTCGCATCGGGCTGAAGATTGTTATTCTGCTCACATGAGGGGGGGGGGGGGTGCTTGAATCTCAGCATCAAGGCAAGAAACCAGACTCCATAACACTTCAAAAGGCGTTAAATTACTAAATTAATTAAAAAAAGAAAGAATAGATTGCTCTCAAAACAACGCTGGTCCCATTTCATACAGTAATACGTCAAATAAAGCTAGATTGAAATTCATACTTTGAAAAAAATCTTTATTGCGTAAATACAAAAGGGTACAAAAAAAATGTCCAGGTACAAAAAAAACAACAACCCATGTGTTTCCAAAACACCCAGGCCATTGATATATTCTGTTTATTCCAACAAAATATGACAGACTTTTATAAATTATACTTTCATTTATTCCGTTTTTCGGTAATTCAATATGTCATACTCAATTTTAAAGTAATTCAATAACACTTAAGTACAAACACTTAATTCAGTGGATAAATGGACCGCAGGTAGTTTTGTTCTTGAAAATATTTGTTTTGTGTCGTATTGCCACAATAAAAACATCTAAACAGCTTCCTTGGAAACTCAAAACCGATTACACAGAATGGCTACATAATTCTGCAGCATTGAACAAATCATTCAACTAAATGTGTTAACCGTAAAGGTTATTTTGAAACATTATAATAGCTTAAAAATTAGGCAAAAAACATAATGAAACCTTTGTGACCAATGGAAAGGAGTTGACCCTTAGATTTCTCATTGAAGCTAAAGACCCGTTGGACGTGTGTGGTTTGATTCCTGCCCTTCTTTTAAGTTAAGGAGCACAATTAACAACAAAGTGTTTTTGTTCTGTGTAGCTGCCCATACATTTCAATAACCTCAATATTTTCTATAATATCTATTCTGCTGAGATATATATATAAATATATATATATAGATGCTGATATAGATTATATATAATATATAGTGACTATAGTCAACATGTAGTGTTTTCTTCTACCTCTCTGGCCAAATTCATTCAAAAGCCTTTGTTCTGCATCTAGTATATTCTGTATCGTAGGATATGATGTCATGGGGGGGGTTAGGATATGATGTCATGGGGGGGGTTAGGATATGATGTCATGGGGGGGGTTAGGATATGATGTCATGGGGGGGTTAGGATATGATGTCATGGGGGGGGTTAGGATATGATGTCATGGGGGGGGGTTAGGATATGATGTCATGGGGGGGGTTAGGATATGATGTCATGGGGGGGGTTAGGATATGATGTCATGGGGGGGGTTAGGATATGATGTCATGGGGGGGGTTAGGATATGATGTCATGGGGGGGTTAGGATATGATGTCATGGGGGGGGGGTTAGGATATGATGTCATGGGGGGGTTAGGATATGATGTCATGGGGGGGGTTAGGATATGATGTCATGGGGGGGGTTAGGATATGATGTCATGGGGGGGGTTAGGATATGATGTCATGGGGGGGTTAGGATATGATGTCATGGGGGGGTTAGGATATGATGTCATGGGGGGGGTTAGGATATGATGTCATGGGGGGGTTAGGATATGATGTCATGGGGGGGGTTAGGATATGATGTCATGGGGGGGTTAGGATATGATGTCATGGGGGGGGGTTAGGATATGATGTCATGGGGGGGGGTTAGGATATGATGTCATGGGGGGGTTAGGATGTGATGTCATGGGGGGGGTTAGGATATGATGTCATGGGGGGGGTTAGGATATGATGTCATGGGGGGGGTTAGGATATGATGTCATGGGGGGGGTTAGGATATGATGTCATGGGGGGGGGTTAGGATATGATGTCATGCCCGTCACCGTTGGGCTGAGGCCGAACCGCGACGGGCGGAAAGGGTTTCCCGAAAAACTCAGTGTGGAGAAGAAGAGGAGCAAACACACAGATCCAACATGAGCGACTGACTGGGGAGTGTCTCCCATGAGCCTCATCACTACTGACACACACACACACACACACACACACACACACACACACACACACACACACACACACACACACACACTGCAGGTTGAAAATACTGATGTTGAGACAACAAACCATCAATGACAACAGAAAGAGAAAGAGAAGAGTTCTAAGCATATGAAAAGTTCCTGCTATGTTATGTTACTCTTTGTAGTTCCTGCTCCCCGGGGGGCAGCTGCATATACAATAGCTGCCCACTCACTGCTCCTAATAGGATGGGTTAAATGCAGAGGAACTCATTTCACTGTGTGTACATGTATGGGACCAATAAAGAGGATTCAATCCTCCAGATTTGGATTAAATGGATGCAACGATTGACCGTTTTAGAAGATTAATACCGTCACACTTTATCCATCACAATTAACAAGAGCGACAAAATGACATAACCTGTCATTACATATGAGGGAACGGACCTGCATGAAACAGCCCATGCCATCAGTGGCTTATTAGAATCAGCTCATTGGCCAGATCCAAAAGCGTTGCCAAGTGGCGGTGGATGGGTACTATTAAAGAGAATTTACATTTTGTATTGTCATTTTATATTTTTGTGTTTTAGATTAGATTAGATTAGATTATATTCAAATGTATTGTCATTGCACAGCACAAGTACAGTACAGCCAAAATAATTTAGCATCTAACCAGAGTGCAAATGTTGCGGTAAAGTGCATGGTAATATAAATAATTTACAGTTTACAGTTGCTAAAGGTCTACTAGGTATTAAGTTGGATATGAGCATAATAATAGGTATATATATATATATATATGTATATATATATATATATATACAGGTAAGTAAGTATTTAACAGGTGGTGATCAGGGGTATGCAATTATGAAAAGCACGATAAATATATATATATATATATATATATATATATATATATATATAAATATATATAAATGTATATACAGCAGGTAGTGAGCAGGGATATGCAGTTCTATCAACTGTTAAAGTGAACAGTGAAAATGTACACATTTACAGGCATATTATCAATAAATATGTAGACTATAGGTAGAGGTAGGTATTGCACATAAGATTTTCCCCCACTGCTTTATACTTGTGTAAACTGTGAAGTGACAATAAACTTGACTTGACTTGGGTAGTTGTGATACAGTGCAAGGCAGTCAAAGACATTGATGGTGATGTATTATTATTATTATAGGAGATATTAAGCAGAGGTGTGGGGGCAGGGGGGGGGGGGCAGGGGGTGGCAGCAGGGGGGTGGCAGCAGGGGGGGGGGCTGCAGGGGGGGGCAGCAGGGGGGGGGGGCTGTCTTCGTGGTGCAGAGTTCATGGAGATGACAGCTGAGGGGAAGAAGCTGTTTCCTAAGTCTGCTTGACTTGGAACAAAGGTTTCTATAGCGCCTCCCGGAGGGGAGGAGGGCAAACTTTAGAAATTAAAATTTTAGAAATTCATACTGAAGGGAGGGAGGGAATGAGCAGTAAGCATTCCACTGGACTTTATGTTGCATATGGCAAATACAAATCTTGAATCTTGAATCTATTCACTCTTCCATTAACACCATTAGCCAATAATGGCTAAACATTCTCAAAAGTCTTCTTTTTCTCTGCGTGTGTCCGGGGGAGATGTGGTGGTACCCGGGACACGTGCCATGAACACTGAATCCGTCACCGAACCGAACACCAAATAGTTTTATTGCAAATTGTTGACCGCAAAATACATCTCCATGGCTGTCCACAGAGCAGCAACCGTGCATGCACGTATGCAAGTTAGTTCATGCAACAAACAACCACAAACGACAACAAAGAAAGAGAATGAACGAAAGAACAAAAGATATACATACTATTACACTACATACATTCTACTACATGCCAGGCAGGACAAGAGTGGTTAGATTAACTTACGATACAGAATTAATGAGATGGAGACACAATAGACCAGGAGTAACACTGCATTCACAACTAAAGTGGATGTCGTGTGGATGTTTGTGTCAATGCGTTCCCTTTACACTTTAAAATGTGTTTTGTGATTTGCAAGGAAAAGGGGAAGATTGACTATCAAACACATGCCTACATTGTGTGAATTGAATTTCACATTGAATGATACACTTTTGTTTCCATCAAAAGGAATGTACCAGGATGTGGACCAGTTAAAAACTGGTCCTGCTTTCTTGCTTTTGTCCTTCACTCAATAGCGATGTTTCTCATGACGTCACAGCCAAAGTCACGGGTGTTTGTTATCTGTTGTGGTTAACTTCACAGACATATGACCGCCATTGGAAGCATTGGAAGTAACAATTGTTTTGAGTCATAATGCCGGCAAGTTGTTGTGTTATTGGTTGCACATATCGGTTTCAAAAGGGGTTCTAGTATACGTTTCCTGAGGATTCCAGAACGAGAAGCAAAGCGAGAGGCCTGGATACATGCAATCCATAGAATGAACTGGGAGCCTTGGGGTCAGTCGCGACTCTGCGGTATACACCTTCCTGTCAGGTCAGTATTGGGTATCAGGTTAGGTTCAGTTTATAAACTTTTGATAACAGTCTGCTTTATTCACTGTTTTTATGTTATCCCAGTTATTGGAATTAAAACCGTTCAAAACCTCATACACTATGGGGCCATCTTCGACTGAGTGATACCACAGGGGTTTAACGTGACCACATAGGAAAAACTGATAAGCTGCCAGTGACTTAAAAGCTTTGAGAGACTCCTTCGTGTCAATCAGGTGTAAATATCACCAAAGTTCCAATCTGGCCAAAGAGTCTTTGGGTTTTCAATGCCTTTCAATGCGTACGGGTCGGGAAGTGAAGCCAAACCTTTATCACACGTTAGTTTAGAAAAATATCTAAGAACTAGCGACTTCATTGAGAGTTTTTCATATTCAGAGACTAGAAAATCGCGTGAAGCAGTACACAGACGGCATACGTTACCTTTGTTAATAGATATCAATAACACACAACCATTTTGCCAACCGTAAAACTGCACATATGTGAAAATGTTTCGTCAATGTTTATAAACACAAAACAACTGAAACGGCAGCGGCTGTCATGCATGGAGGAGGAGGGGGGGGGGGGGGATGCTCAAAGAGGTCCGGGGGGGGAGGACAGCTTTAGTGTCTGGACTCCCCCAGAGGCTGCAGCTTGGGCAGCCTGGAGGCCTCGGGTGTGGCCCAGTCCACTAGAACAATGGAGAACAGTACAGAGAGGAGGGACGTACGTCAGGACAAAGGCCTGCTGCCGGGTTCTTTAGAGAACCTTTGCAGAACCTTGCAGAGCTGTTGTGGAGGATGAAAGAACACTTATGGGTTTATATATATCTTATCATAATCACAAAATCTGCTGCCTACCAAATAAAAAAATATATCTTTATGTCAATTGATTCACCACTCTGAAGTGCAATAAAGATCACCTTAATGAGGTATGGTTATCGGCATCTGTTTGAAGGATTGTCCTAGTCAAATATCGGACAATATCACAGTAACAAACTGTAAAAACAAACTGTATCACAACTACCTACCTCTCTATAGTTGACATGTTTATTACTAAGATACCTGGTTACTGTACCTGCAATATGAATGTAAATCTGTTGATAGAACTGCTCCTACTCCTGTACATACATTTAAATCTATATATTTGTATCCTGTTTTCAATAATAGCATAGCCCTGATCACTACCTGTTAAATGATCGCTTACCTGTATATATATATATACCTTTTATTATGCTCATATCACATTTATACCTAAACTGTCTTTTAACCTGTAAATTTAAACTGTAAATGATATTATATTACCATGCACAACAAGTCTGCAGGGGGTCCACGCGGTTCCTCCTCTTCAGCTGCAGCTTCCAGGTATTCTTTGTCGCCTGCGACAAAGCGCACACACACACGTATTCTTTTAAATATAGGGGGGGGGGGGGGGGGGTTTCGAGGCGAGGTAGGGGGGGAATCTGGCTGTGCCATTAACATACGTCAGCATCCTCCCTGTTGTATTCTGCGCTAATTAGAGGGAGAGATGTAGTATTGAAGTGCGGGATTCCTAGACGCCGTTGACTTCATACGGTGTGCGCTCTCTCTCTCTCTCTCTCTCTCTCTCTCTCCTCTCTCTCTCTCTCTCTCCTCTCTCTCTCCTCTCTCTCTCTCTCTCTCTCTCCTCCTCTCGATCTCTCTCTCTCTCTGTGGCTTTAAAACATTTTTTTTTATCTGTGGCGATTCGACTCTAGCACTGATTTAACTATCCATTAGGCTTCCGTTCCAATCGCCCTGGAGAGGGGGACAGATACTATAGTAAGAACATCTACCTGGAGTGCACTTCTGAAGGGAGTACTATATGTTATATAGTGTTATATAGTACTTTGCTGGATCTTCAAGCAACCGGCTGCTCTCAAGGTTCCGCCACTGTGTTTCTATATACACTGCACTGGAGACGGGGCCCCCCCTGTGTGTGTGTGTGTGTGTGTGCGTGCGTGCGTGCGTGCGTGCCTGCGTGCGTGCCTGCGTGCGTGCCTGCGTGCGTGCGTGCGTGTGTGCCTGCCTGCCTGCCTGCCTGCCTGCCTGCCTGCCCTGCCTGCCTGCCTGCCTGCCTGCCTGCCTGCCTGCGTGCTTGCGTGCGTGCGTGCGTGCGTGCGTGCGTGCGTGCGTGCGTGCGTGTGTGTGTGTGTGTGCCACGTACCCAAGCCCACGTGCGCCAGGCGTCAGGCGTCAGGCGCCAGGCGTCAGGCGCCAGGCGTCAGGCGCCAGGCGTCAGGCGCCAGGCGTCAGGCGCCAGGCGTCAGGCGTCTGCCTCGCGTTGGAGTCCGTCTCGTCTCGGTCGTTGTTCTCTTCCGCCGTGTCCTTTGCGCAGACCTTGATGGCCCACCGTGCCGTTGGCCCCGCCCTCCTGTGGCGCCCGAGGCCACTTCCTGTCATTTTCCTTCTCCACCTTCTGAAGAAAACCCCAAAAAACACGAATGCCAACGGTCAGCTAACAGAAACCGGGGCCACATGCACGACCGCTTCTAAAAATGTACTTTCTGTTTAGGATGTGTTGTCTTATCAATCAGTGTCAGTGATTGCCATTTGTTTAGGAAAACTAACAAATTAAAGCCAAGACATTTAAGCCACATTTACTCAAGTAAAAAAAAAGTACAGACTTTCAACCAATTTAAAGTCCAGTTAGGTGTATGTGCCCCATCACGATTAGACAACACAGCTCACCTCAGTGATCACGCCGCCTATTGGCTGAAAGGGACTGGTCATCATCATCATCATCTCCTCTCCAGGCCCCTCCCCCCCCTGGATCTGTGTGTCCTCTCGCTCCGCCTCCTCCCTCTCCTCCTGCTCCCTGTGGGAAGACATCCGACTGTGATTTAAGTTTCAAGTGTTAAAATAAAGTCTGAAGTACCGGTTTTGGCCCGTTATTTGGCCAGTGCTTCTCATAAAGTCGGCCGCACTCTTTCAAAGTAAACTGCCGGTGTGAGTCCTGTGTGACTCCACTTTGCACGACTCTTTTATACTAATTCTCAGCGAGTGGCCGATTTATTTCCACGAAAGTGTTCCGCCAGAGTGCCAGGGGGAAGTGAGGGGGGGGGGGGTAATGAGCACTTTGCCGTTCTTGACATTCTGCGAGAAACGTTGAACCCATACAGTTCATATGTTCTTCATCTCCTTCTTCTTCTCCCATCCCGACAAATGTATTGTTCTATTCCACATGGTGACGATTGTGCTGTACAATGAGTGCATCCTTCTGTCAAGGCGCTTCTTTGGGCAGCAGTAGCTCAGGAGGTCTTAGAGCTGGTTCCATCCCCTGACTCCTCCTTAGCAGGAGTGTGGAGGTGTCCCTGAGCAAGACAAACCCTAACCCTTAACTGCTCCTGACGTGCTGGCTGTTTCCTTGCATGGCTGACGTCTGTGTATGAATGGGTGAGTGTGATGAGGCTTGACTTGAAAGTTGCTTTGAGTGGGTGGCCGCACTGGTTATAAAAGCAATGTATACAATTACCATTCTTCAAATAGTGCATCCCGCGGCCATCGTGGTCTGAGAACTGTTTATTTTCATCGTCTTTAGCTGGCGGCAATAGCTCAGTCTGTTGGGACATGGCTTGTGAACCAGAAGGTTCACCGGTTCAAGTCCTAGAAACAATACAAAGTGATTGCTTCATAGATAAAGATAACTTCATAGGAACTGTACTTGGATGCTGCCAGTGTCTTTTCTTCCCTTTCTTCCCTATTCTGCAGGCTGCAGGGATCCTTCCTATTCGTCATGAACTGACGACTGTCCCTCCCCCTGAGGGTCGATTGGTTCAAAATCATTTGTACATATAAGTTGTACATGTTTGCTCTGTTGTGGGTGTGTGTGTGTGGGTTTGTGTCAGAAAAAAAACCTGTGAGCGTGTGCAGGTAAGAAGAAAAAGTAGTAGAAGAACAAGAAGTAGAAGAAGAAGAAGAAGAAGGATAAAGCCAGCAGGGCAGAATGTAAACAAGCCTCAAACATGTACTTAAG
>CM051009.1:31101022-31174396 GCA_027704905.1 Muraenolepis orangiensis | reverse complement strand
GACGGAGACGGGGGCGAACAACACCGTCACCGAGCAAAGTGTCACGCCCGGTGCGGAGAGGATGAGCAGACCTAAGTCGGTCGAAGTGTCCTGGAGCCCCGCTTCGTTCACGGTGTCCTTTTTCAGCATCCATTACGGACGGAGACTCATCGTGTCCCTTGACGTGAGCCGCGACAGCCCTCCGCTGAAGCCCTTTGTTGAACTGCAGAGCACAGCCGCACACGCACTACAGGCACAAGCGGCACAAGCGGCACAAGCGGTACAAGCGGCACAAGCGGCATACATACAAGCGTTAAATCAGAAACGAGGATTGTCCGGGGAATACGGATCTCAAACAAACGTACGAGCGGCACAAGCGACACACACAAAAGCGGTAAAAGCGGAACAAGCGTATCAACAACAAAGACGACTTTATTATCAACAAGTCGGCAATGATCACTTATCTGACCCGACACGAATGACAGAGCTTCTCTGTGAGCTCTCGTAGTGGACAACACGCGTCAGCCTCTCCGTCCACTTTCCGTTGCACCACTTACTTTGTGTCTGTTGCCAACATGGTTTCATTAGGTTTGTGTTTGTTCTTGCACATCTCCCGTTAGATGCATTTAACCCTAATTCTTCATAAGGCTGTCATATGTGTCTTTGAGCTGTTGGGTAGTGCCGTGGTTTTAGATAAAGAAGGGAGCGTTTTTTTGCGTCTTTGAAGATGCATCGTTGACATGATTTCCATTTCATTTTCATTTTATAGTTCTCGCTTCTCTGTGGAATAAACATCTCAAAATACTCAAATAAAAGCACCATGATTGGAAAAGCCTGCTTGATGTTACTTTTCATATAAAAATAGTATATTCTGATCCTAGCACTTTCTGAGGAGGCGTTTAAAATACTACTATTGGGCATTTGGTAGGCAATTGGCCTGATGGGAATATTAACTGTGAACACACACACATATAATTATATATAATAA
Source organism: Muraenolepis orangiensis (assembly GCA_027704905.1). Classification (NCBI taxonomy): domain Eukaryota; kingdom Metazoa; phylum Chordata; class Actinopteri; order Gadiformes; family Muraenolepididae; genus Muraenolepis; species Muraenolepis orangiensis. Next base: position 31,173,429 of record CM051009.1, on the reverse strand, counting down.
TAATAATATATATATATATATATTATATTAAATATTATATATATTATAATATATATTAGGGCTGTCAATGTTAACGCATGTTATTAATTAATCTTGAGACGTGCACTATTGCGTATTTATATAACTGGTTTAAAGAACAATAGACCATCAACCTGTTGACTGGACTCATGCCACCAACGTTGACACAGTTTCAATGTCCTTTTACAGCTAAGCATGTGAAAAAGGATTGTTCACTTCGGCTCTTTGTTATTCCGTTTCTTAAAGGGCCGACGTGTTGCAACATTCATTTGCATGAGATGTTTCTTTGCAAACTATTTACAGGCAAGCTGTTTATGTTCACTTTGTTATTTTATTCATATTTTATTTTATCATTATTTTGTAACAGATTATTTATGCAGTTGTTACATATATGTTATATATGTTAGTGGCCTGTGTTACAGCGACACCTAGGGGTGTTCTGAAATATTGCATGTAAGACCCGGATGTTGAGGCCATGCGTGGGCGGGAACCGCACTTTAATAAAGCTATACAGAAACAGTTGTCTGCTTAATATTAATCTTATTATCGATGTTTTGGGCAATACTAAACACTCCCTGAGACAGAAACTAAAGTGAAAAGTAACAAATAAAATAATAAAAACTTGATCTCTAACTGCTTTAAGCATTTCATTCTTCCACACCTGTTACACCAGTAGGTTCATGTAGAGCAAGGCTGCCTGCCCCTTTAAGAGAGAGGGGGCGTGGCGTGTGTGTGTGGGAGCGCGAGGTGAAGGAGCGCGCGTCTGCGTGTGTGTGGAAGTGAACGGGCGTAGTACCAATGGACATCGGTCTAGAATAAGTTATAAGTTATCAATAAATCAACCCTCTCGGAAGTAAACCCTGCCTGTCTGTTCATTAAGTGGGTTATTGAACCCTGGATCAATATCCCCTGTATTCCTCCACTACGGTCTGGAAGCGAGTCAGGGAAGTTCAACACCTGCATTTGTTTTGCCATCCGTAAAAAACTAAACTACAAGTAAATAGAGAGAGAGAGAGAGAGAGAGAGAGAGAGAGAGAGAGAGAGAGAGAGAGAGAGAGAGAGAGAGAGAGAGAGAGAGAGAGAGAGAGAGAGAGAGAGAGAGAGAGAGAGAGAGAGAGAGAGAGAGAGAGAGAGAGAGAGAGAGAGAGAGAGAGAGAGAGAGAGAGAGGTGTGTACCTGTGTGTTTGACAGGTGGTCAGCTAACTGGCTCTAAATAAGAGAACTGGTCAACTGGTTTAGGCTGGTCTTAGATGTGTACCTGTGTGTTTGACAGGTGGTCAGCTAACTGGCTCTAAATAAGAGAACTGGTCAACTGGTTTAGGCTGGTCTTAGATGTGTACCTGTGTTTGACAGGTGGGCAGCTAACTGGCTCTAAATAAGAGAACTGGTCAACTGGTTTAGGCTGGTCTTAGATGTGTACCTGTGTGTTTGACAGGTGGTCAGCTAACTGGCTCTAAATAAGAGAACTGGTCAACTGGTTTAGGCTGGTACTGGTCAACGAGGTCCAGACACACCCCGTGCTGATGTCTGTCATGTTCACTTTACTCAACATTGATAGCTTTATGCTATTTCCAATATGACTCAGAGGAGTGAATTCTTACCTATACACTTGCCGTTAGCCAAGTCCTTTCTTTCAAACCACGGAACACAACAACATTTACGATTCTGTCGTCTGTTCTTATTCTGCGTTATTCGAACACCTTTTGTGACGACGTGTCCCCAATCTCTTCACTTTGAAAATGTATGTTTTATTAAATAATCCACCTGGTTCATGGTTGGTCATGCTATCGCTAACTTAACTCATCACTTTACGCGCGGTACGTCTGTACGCCGCGCTGTCATTGGTCAAAAGTCCTAACGGTCAGCAAATCAAGGGGGCGTGTACTGATACCTGTCAATCAACTTAACACGAAGATGATTGGACGCTGAAGTTGCTGCAAAATAGAAAAAAATCTGTTCTGAGTTGTTTTTAAACAATCATTTCTCATCTGTATTGTTAAAGGTAGGGGGGGCTTAGCCCTGCTAGCTCATTGATACCAGCCGTCCCTGTATATACAGGTATGTATACATCGTGAAACAGCTCACTTTTTAAATTGTATTTATATAACGTGTAATTAAACACGCAGCATACTCATCTTAAAGCAAGCGGAGCAAGATTTAGGAGACTGTCCCTTTAAGACGCCGGTTGTCTTGTTGTGTGTGGCGCGCGACTCGCGAGTGTGAAGGTAGTACGTTAGAGAGAGTTGAAGTTCAGTCCGTTAGACACACTCGTTGAAAGTGAACGTTAACTTGAATAATTATTTCATTTATGTGGGATCCATCCTGTAAGATTCAGATTGTTAGAAGTCAATGATATAAAAGTAAGTGCCCGCAGTTTATCGTTTCACCTGTTAAATAGATCGCAAATTCGGCTGTGTTCAGTGATTGAGGTTAACGTGCTATTTCCTGATTGAGTTAACATACCAACCGTCGTTATTTTCTTTCATGTACAGTATAAGCTAGAATAGTGCCGTTTGTGTCACTGTTAAATGTGCTAAATATTTTATATACTCATATTTATATATACCGGTATATGATATAATTTGTGTTAATTTGTATCATTTATATATATGCTTATGTATGACAGTTCTTGTTTATGCTTCAGCCGTGAATTGCTTTACACCTTATCAAATAACTAATAGCAACTATTGTTATTCCAGCTAAATGTGATGACAACTGGATATTGGCAGAAAGAAAATAAACCCTGATGGACAAGAATTCCACAAAAGGAAATATACATCTCCTCACCTTCCTTCTGTCCTGATCATGCACCATCCTGTAAAACTGTTAAATATATATGCAATAGCCCTAACTAAATTACCTCACTAATACTGTGTGTGTGTGTGTGTGTGTGTAGCCAGCCAACCAGGTAGAACATGGCAGAAAAAAGAAAAAATCATGTATTCAACCCAGTTGAGTGTACTCATACGTGTATTGCTCTCCTTAATGTAGAATGATGTGGTGGTGACTGTGCAGACTCAGCGAGGAGGCAGAGGAAGTGAGAAAGAGACCCAAGAGTTACAGGTAATGGAAATATCAGACAGCTTAAAGTGTAGGATAACATCCCTAGTCCAAAAATGCTATAGGAATCTCTATACGTTTTTGGAACCCACCCGATTTTGAGACAGTTCTGTGCTCTATATTGCAGGAAATTGCACGTACAGGTGTTCATTAAATAAAAAAATTCTACCATGGAGGTGGTCGTGCCTGACCCACTCCAAACCACCCCTTGCCTGCCAGTTACTAATCTTGCACCCCCACTTTCAACTCTAACTAGGCGGGCCATGCATGCACAGCAGCGCGCCAGCAGCTTGCAGCTTGAACAGACTGACAGGAACATGTCCTCTACAGCTCATGAATCAGGAGCTCAGAAACAAAACAAAAAATGTCAGCAAGAGGAAAATAATAAAAGAGGTCGACAGCTAGTCACCAAGTATTTTCACAAGAAAGGTATTTATTCACAGAACTTGTTTTGAAGCCCATAACAGCTTGGCCAACATTTTGTGGCTGACGTTAGCTACCTGTTGCTATCAAAAATGAGATGAGTGTAGCCCAGTGAATTTGTATCCAGCAGCTATGCCCTTTTGCTATGGCTAGCTAACCTAACCTGTATAATGTCACATGCTAATCACATCTGCTCTAATGCACAGATGCAGCTTCAGGATCACTAACCCTTCCCTCAGGCCACTTCCCAGTTGAAGGAGAGGGAGGTAAAGCAGCAGGGCTTGGGGTTAACAAACAGATTTTAAATATTTTAAATATGCTTACCATGCATTGAATACAACTTTAGGTAATATTCACATTTAGTTACTCTAGTTCTTCCAGTAATTGCAATACCATTGACCACTGGCACATTCAATTGAGGTTGTTACAGTAGCTATAGCTAGATTTGAGCAATTGGAAAATATCTATAACAATTACTATTATTATTATTATTATTATTATTATTATTAAAACAATTAAGAGATAGCTCGAGCTGTACTGTGTTATTACTATTATAGGGCATTTTATAAATGATGTACCGTATGGATACTCTAGAGCCAGGGCCCTCGAGCAAGGCAGCCAATGAGAGCAGAGGTGAAGAGGCCGAAGTAGCAGAAGAAGTGGAGGACCATGAAAGCAGCACAGATGAGGAGGAAGCAGCTATGGACGGTCAAATGTCAGGGACGAAGTGAGGCTCCCACACAGGAGGCCACAGATACTGAGCCACCTGTGGTGGTGTCTGAGGTAGAAGATCTGCTCTCACGTGACCCAGGGTTGTTCCCAGCTAGGATGAGTGACAGGGACAGGGCAACTATTGTAAAGAAATGAGCAATGTGAGAAACAGATCAAGAATTTCCACATGATTCAAAGGGAAAGCCATTTCCAGATGACTTGAAATACACCAAAGCAGATAAGGGTAGGGGGAAAGTGAAAAGGGACTGGTTGATTCACAGTGAAAGTGCAAATGCACTGTTCTGCATACCATGTGTTATTTTCTCCAAGGAGCAAAAAATACCCTCTCTTAGTGCTTTGAGTAGTGACCAGGGATACAAGATGTGTGACGTCGAGTGGCGTCGCATGTATGATCAATTCCCAAGCCATGAAACAAGTAGGAATCACAGGGACTGTTATTTGCGATGGAAAAACCTCCAGTGTTGGGTTATGACTGCATGTGGCGTTGATCATCAGTTGCAGAGAGAGCTACAGTTTGAAATTGAGAAAAACAAAGCTATCTTGCAGAGACTCCTTGATGTCACTCTGCACTTAGCAACGAGGAATTTAGCTTTCCGAGGTAAAACGCATGCTTTGGGCGATGTCCACAATGGAAATTTTGTAGGTACGCTATAACTTTTGTCACGATATGATCCACTCTTGAAAGACCACTTAGACAAAATCAGGACATCCAAAAAAGGAAGCCAGCTAACTCATTATCTGAGCCCAGACATCCAGAAGGAGTTTATTGAATTGTGTGGGGGAAAGGTTTTAAAAACCATTCTGACGGAAAGGGAGGATGGCATATACTATGGAATCATAAGATATGTACATCATAATGAAGACACAGGCAAATGGGAGATCACTGAAAGATTTATTGAATTCAAAGATTTCAATGGAAAAACAGGATGTGAAATAGCAGGGATGATGGAGAGTGTGCTTCTGGATCTAGGGATAGACATTAGTGATTGCAGGGGGCAAGGGTGTGATAATGGGGCCAATATGTCAGGGAAAATCAAGGGAGTCCAAGCCCAAATACTGAAAAAGAATAATCTTGCTACTTTCTCACCTTGTGCCTCCCACACGTTGAATCTGGTAGGCGTGCACGCTGCAGAATCCAGCCCTGAAGTGTCCAACTTTTTTGGTTACATTAACCGCCTCTACACATTTGTAAGTGCCAGTCCATCTCGTTGGTCTATATACAAAAAGAAAACACGCTGCTCTATACATAGGCTATCTGACACTCGCTGGAGTGCGAGAATTGATGCTGTGAAACCTGTAGCAAAGCACCTACCTGGTGTCATTGAAGCCCTTGCTACCATACTGAGCTCATCTAGTCTCACAGCTGAGGCCAGATCTGAAGCTGTTGGCCTGAGGAACTACCTCATGTCATTTGATGCCATTGTCCTTCTCACCATTTGGGTGAAAGTATTGCAATCTATTGATGACAGAAATGTGATACTGGATGGGATGCTATTCTGTCTGAGGCATCAATGGTAGCTAAGGAAATGGAGGTTCCACCTCATTTCAAGAAAGAACTTAGCCGTGAGAGGAGAATGAAGAAGAGGTTTCATGATGAAACTGGTGAAGGAACAGGTCAGGAGGATAGGCCAGAAACAACATTCCGTAACACTGTGTTTTTCACTGCCATGGACCAGATCATAAGTGACTTGGACACTCGGTTCCAAACAACAGCGAATATTGTTGAAGAATTTGCTGCCATACTTAAAATTGTGAAGTTGAGTGACAGTGTCATGGCTTCTGTGTGTCAGCCACTGAGGGAGAAATACTCACAGGATCTCACAGATCAGTTTGAGAGTGAGATAAGGCATCTCAATAAAATATTTTCTGCCACTTTCCCCCCTGATTGTAGCTCTCTTGATCTCCTGAATGCAATATACAAGATGGAACTCCAGAGCATTTTTGGAGACGTTTGCATTGCCCTCAAAATGTTCTTGACGCTCCCAGTTACCGTAGCTGGTGGTGAAAGATCATTTAGTAAGTTGAAACTTATCAAGAGCTATTTAAGATCTACCATGTCGCAAGAGAGGTTGAACAGCCTTGCAATGTTATCGATTGAAAGCAAGCTGGCTCTGTCACTTGATTTCAAAGAGCTCGTAAAAGATTTTGCCACCAAGAAGGTCCGGCGATTGGCGTTCGGGATTTAGGGATAAGAATCTATGGCAGGATTGTGGGATGTTTATAGTAAGCTGACAGGCTACAGCCCACATTGTGAACAATTACTATCTGATGCATAGTCAGTACATTTTTCATTGTTTGCTGTAAGTGTGTTCATGTCCTGAGAGTTTATTGTTTTATAATTGTGTTCAAATCTTCAGTTAATTTAAACTTGTGTCCTTGTGCTGTTCAAATCTTAATTGAATTAGTCAAAGAATGTTTGTTCATTCCTGTATTGGGTGTAATTTTCAATTAAATAGACAGAAGATAAAGTTGATAGTCAGTGCATGTTGATTTCTTGCAGTCCATTACAGTTCATTAACTTCAACAGGGTTTTCGAGGTTGGGTATCATCGTGTCGTTTAGGGGGTGGACGCAAGGTCATGACCCCACCAGTATCCAAGAATCCTGAATTGTCCCCACCAATAGCTCAACACTTGTCACTCGCGCCTCCTCGAATGACTTGTAACAGGCAGGGCTTTAGCACTCTGCTGAGAAAGGCAGCAACCCGGCCGCTACAGCAAAAAAACTAGTGCTCCGCCCGCGACAGTTCAAAATCTGCTTCGTAAAAGGTATACCCAAGCAGGGAGCGATTGTATACTACAGAGCACATCAAAATGTAAGTGTCTGTCAACCTAATAGTGCTTGAGTAGACTATTTGTGTTGGCGATGGTATTACAGAGAGACAGGACAAGTAACAGCTTTTGTATGTTGAGTATCAGAAAACATTGTCACAAAGGGTGGAAAATATATGCCTAGCCTAGTGCGACTCAAGGTTCTTTGGTAGACTATTGCATTGGTCCATTCATTGAAGATGAACGCAATGCGACATCCTTTACTAGGCTCACCCACCAGCAGTTCAGGTGCTGAACTGCTGATCCGAATGTATAGGTAAAAACCATATTATGCGTTTTCATCAATAAATAAATGCCCCAAAATTGTTAAGCTAACGCGCGCTCGCATGGATTGGGGGCCCACAAATACATTCTTTCATGGGGCCCAGAATCCAGCTACGCCCCTGGGTGCACGCCACAATATATATATAATATTATATAATATTAATATATATATATAATATTAATATATATATATAATATTAATATTATATATATATAATATTAATATATATATAATATTAATATATATATATATATATATAAAAAATAAAAATAAACTACAAGTAAACAAGTTTCTTTTCAATTCTGTGATTAATCAGATTAATTACAGAATTGTATTGTGATTAATCCGATTAAATAGTTTTGATCTATTGACAGCACTCAACATTGATAGCTTTATGCTATTTCCAATATGACTCAGAGAAGTGAATTCTTACCTTACACTTACACTTGCGATGACTCCGCGGCGCTGCGACGTGGGTTCGATTCCCACCCGCCGTCCTGTGCTACAGTGTTGCAATTCCCCCCTCTCTCTTTTTAAACCTTACTTTCCCGTCAATTCCTCACGCTGCAGTTTCCAATGTGTTATCATGGACTCATTAAGACCCAGCTCCCGTGCAGCAGCTCGATTTCCTTTTCCAACAGCCAGATCGATCGCCTTGAAAGCTGCATCATATGCATTTCTCCGTGTCTTTGCCATGATGAGGGTGACAGTCTACCGTAATCACAATGATGGGAAGTTTGAGCGCAGTAAGTTAACCTTAACCCGTTCGGCAATTTCATTGGTCTAATGAAAGCTTCATGCCGCCAAAAAACTGAGCACCGTCACAGAATGTGTTTTTTGCTCAGTTTTTTGGCGGCATGAAGTTTGTGAAAGCGGGAAAAATCCATAAATTAGCCGCGTCATTGTTTAAGCCGCGAGGTTCAAAGCGTGGGAAAAAAGTAGCGGCTTGTAGTCCGGAAATTACGGTATATAGATATGTGTTCACACACACACACACACGTATGTTCTCTGAAGACTACAGCAATGGTTGTTATTGTTGTTAATGCTATTCATTATGAGCAGTTACTTTCCTACAAAATTAAAGAGGTAAAGATAATTGAGTTAGTTTAAATAAAGAAACCTGCAGGTCATTTTATGCTGAGAGTTTTGTGTAAAAGTCACGACCGCAGTAGCTTGTAGATGGACTTATAGATGATAAATGTAGCCGTGTCTAAAGAAACAAAGTGCAAAGATTGTTATATCAATATTTTAATCTTTTGCATGGTCCAAAGTACGCTCTTCTACTGACTTCCAAGTGGAGTTTTGGGGTCAGGCTCTCTATCTATATGTCTATAACTATAGATAGAGATAGAGGATAAAGATAAGGTGGGAACCATTTAGAAAGTATTTTGGAGGCTTGAATGCAGTTAGCTCATACAATCCTTACGATCAACTGGAACATGGATTGATCAAAGGAAATCAAAGAAATGTTTAGGAAAAGAAAAGAAAAAGAGTTGTCAAAGTTTTTATTTGCATAAAAACACATCTCTAAAGTACAACCGTAGAAACACCGTTTAAAACAAACCCGGTCAAAGCGGTCAACATTGACACTTCTTCAGTAACTGTGTGAACGTGAGTGACCGATACCTGGAAACACGGGGAACTCAAGAGGGCAGTGTGAAGCCCTTTGTCCTTTTTGACACATAGTGTCCCTATATTGGCAGTGGGACGAGTAACAGAAGCTCTTGGAAAACCAGCGCATCCGAGAACAAAGTCAATCTCGTAACTAATGGATGTCGTGGTAAGCGTAAAGTAATACAGACGGTTTAGAGCATGGTGGTTACTTTATTCAGGCTTGTACTCTCCATGGGTGGGTTTCCCGATAACGTTGTCTCTTAGCGTGTTACGAAGACTTGAAAGGTATACCTTACTAAAGTTGTTTACTGTTCTACGTGTGTTCCCCGAACTATCCCTCAGGCGGCTGCTTAAGGTATACCTTCTTACGTCCGACGTTGCGCTGAAATCGATGACTCGAGAATCGACTTTTCACTCCAGGTAGCGACTGTTTCACCGCGTTATGAGAGTTTTATCAATAAAACACTGCAGGAATACTAAAGAACATTGCATTTATCATGACTGAGAACATATTCATAGAATTTAAAACTTACAAACTCAATTATCAAACCGTAAATCTAATGATTGCCTACAGGTGGCACGAGCCCGCCACCTCAGATTGTGATATCAAGCCTCTTCCCGCTACACCACCTCAGCAAATTACGCCACCTACCAGTACACCTTATTTGGCAAGAAAAGGTTGATTTAAATATTTTTTATATCATTGTCATGGTGCCTTAAATAACTTTGCAATTAGGGTTGATTAACCAGCAGCCCCATCACATAACTGGTGTAGTTCACAATTCTCTCTGATTGGCTGACAATTTCAATAAAAGCGCACCAACAAGAAATGAACATTAGATATGTAACATTAGATATGTCAGGCAGTGGTGTTGCGCAATATTTCGGGGCTCCCCCGCAGGTCATGAAGTCCAACGGGGGGGGGGGGGGGTCGCGATCGTGAAGTCCAACGGGGGGGGGGGGTTGACGCGATCGTGAAGTCCGATGGTAGGGTGGTGGTCCGGGCCGGCAGGTATGCCAGATGGCCAGTCAAACCGTGGTGCCTAGCAACTTAACAGGTAGGGGGGGGCCCTGGGGGGGGGCCCTGGGGGTGGGGGCCTCCTAAACTCCGGGGCTCCCCTCCCTCTGCGGGGGCCTCTGCTACGCCACTGATGTCAGGGCAAAAACATCGCAAAAAGCGGTCCGCCAGCGTCACCAATGTGGAGATGGAGGTCATGCTGGATGAGGTGGCGCTGAATCGTGAAGACTGTTTTCGAGCACTGTTTTCGAGTTTTAGGAGTTTAAGAGGCGATTTCATGTTCAATAAAGTGCAAAATGTATCCACCGTAATGTACAATTTCGGCATGAAAACATTCCCATTAATGTGGTATTTTTGTTGTATATTATTACCGTTATGAACTACATATTGATTCACAGATTGAAATTAAACTAGGCCAACAGCTGATTTCAGAGGCTTGCGGGTCGGAACAGTGGTGGCCACTAGCGGAGTGAGCTGACAACATCGCTAAGGTGGAGTTAAGAGAGGTCCAGACCTGCCTTACGAAACGGTCACTTACGGAAGGTATACTTAGCTAAGAACGTTTCGGGAAACACGGCGAGACGTTAAGGTACAGCTTAAGGTGGAACTTACGAATGACGTAGCGTTAAGAAGGCTTCGGGAAACGCACCCCAGGTCATTTCGTAGTAGCGTGACCGGTAGTCCCCGCCTCCGGTCTCATACATCCTGTTAGCTCTATCACAATAAAAGCATAACAGCTAACACCACATCTCCCTTTCTTAACAAAACAGAACAGACTGTCACATTTATATACTGTGACTCAGATAATGCAAAATCTGGTGATAAACTGAAAACTCTGCAAGAACCTCAGAACATGTCATCACACTTCTTTCTGCACAATCACATAGCTATTTACTCAAAAATAGAACATTGCACTCTTAAGGCTTCTCATGAAAAATAACAAAAACAACAAGAGTTTTTTTTTTACATTCATTTGTCTCCCCCCCCAGTTCACAAGTCCAGTCTGTGAGGTTTTGCCACCACTCTGCCATACCTAGTGGTAGGGCCGTGTGTGTGTGTACGGACAGGTGTGTGCCCCTTGGGAGTCTGTGTTGGTGACTCACGGCGTTCTGGAGAACCCAGTGTAGGCTCACCTGGTTGGGGTGGTGTGTTGGGTGTTGGAGTGTGAGGTGTGTGTGGTACAGTCTCTGGAAAAGGGACAAGATGGTGTCTGTTCCGCCTGATGGTGCCTGAAGGCCCGTCCACTATGTAGGAACGTGGAGCTGAGTGCGACGAAACCACTGTGCCTTGAGACTTTGTATCTGTAATCCACACTGGCTGACCTGGTGTGAGCTGACTTAGATCTCTCACACGGTGCCTTTTGTTGAAATTTGCAGTGTCCTTCACCCTCCTCTCCCTTTCTTTAGCTGCCACAACAGTGCTGTCTGGAAGCTCTGGGGTGAGTAGAGAGGGATGCTGGGGCACTGGAGTGCGCAGTCTCCTGCCCATGAGGAGCTGGGCAGGACTGTAGCCATTAGCAAGTGGTGTAGCTCTATAGGCCAACAGAGCCAGATACGGATCCTTAGCTTTCTTTAGCAGCTGTTTCACAGTCTGAACGTGACGTTCCGCCTCTCCGTTACTCTGAGCGAACCTAGGGCTACTAGTGACATGTTTGAACCCGTAGGCTACTGCAAAGTCCTTGAACTGTTGACTGGAGTATTGGGGGCCATTATCACTAAAAAAAATCTCTGGGACCCCATGTCTAGAGAATATTGATTTGAGATGCACAATAACATCCTGAGATCGTGTGGGAGTTAGTTTGGCAATCTCTACATATCTAGAGTAGTAGTCCACTACTAGTAGGTAGTTATCCTGGTTGAGTGTGAATAAATCCGAACCTACTTTTTGCCATGGTCTCTCTGGGAGCTCACTGGACATTAATGGCTCCACAGGATTGCCACGCTCTTTGATGCATGTTTTGCAATTTCTCACCAGCTCGTTTAGTTGGCCGCTCAAGCCAGGCCACCATACCGTCTCTCTGGCCCGCTCTCTGCACCTGGTCATCCCCTGATGTCCCTCGTGTAGTGCATCGAGGACAGAGTTGCGCATCGCTGTGGGAATGACTAGTCTGGAGCCCATGAGCAGGAGTCCATTATGTACAGTAAGTACAGCTCTATCAGGCCAGTAAGCTTTAACTGGACCTGTGAGCTGGCTGCGGTCAGGCCATCCTCTCTGACAGTATGACATGACCTCCGAGCAAACACTGTTTTCCTGCAGTCGCTCTCTCAGTTGTGCCATGTATGTTGAGCTGGCGGGCATGCTATTGATGATTTCATCCACATAGATGTTTGTGTCTTCCATTAAGTCGTCGTCTGTCAGTTTTAAACTCGAGTTTTGACTGACAGGTGAGCGTGAGAGAGTGTCGGCTGTAAACAGGGCTTTGCCAGGTGTGTGGGAGATTGTGTAACTGTACCTCATGAGTCTGAGTCGAAACCGCTGGATCCTGGGAGGAAGCTCAGTTAGTGCCTGGTGACCTAGCAGGCTGACAAGTGGCTTGTGGTCAGTTTCCATGGCAAAATGTCTCCCAATTAGGAAGTCTCTAAAACGCTCGCACCCCCATGTCAATCCTAGCGCCTCCTTCTCCACCTGGGCGTACCTCTGTTCTGTCTCTGTCATAGAGCGCGATGCGTACGCGACTGGTTTCCACTGCTCTCCCTCTCTCTGTAGGAGGACCGCACCCAGTCCGTAGGAAGAGGCATCTGCAGACAGTTTCAGCTCTTTGTTGGGGTCGTAAAGTGTCAGCACTGGAGGTGATGTGAGATCATTTTTCAGCTGGTCAAACGCTTTCTGTTGTGCACAGCCCCAGACCCACTGATACTTCTTTGAGAGAAGGTCTCTCAGCGGCTTGTCCTTTTCGGCTAGACCTGGAATGTATTTTCCCAGCTGGTTTAACATTCCCAGGAAACTGCGAACCTCTCCTGTGTTGGACGGCTCTCTCATGGACATGACAGCCTTTACCTTGTCTGGGTCTGGCTGCACACCGTCAGCTGACAGAATATGACCTAGGAACTTGACTTCACGTTTGCTTAGCTCACACTTCTCCATGTTTAGTGTGACCCCGGCTTCTTGGAGCTTGTTGAGGACAGCGTGTAGTCTGATGTCGTGCTGCTGTTGATCTCTCCCCCAGATGAGGACGTCATCCATGTGACATACAACCCCCTGCAGCCCGTCGATAATCATTGACATGCGCCGCTGAAAATGTTCTGGGGCTGACGCCCAAAGGGAGTTATGAATGTTGTGTACAGTGACGACTCGGGGGATAATGGAATCTGCCAAAATCCTCTGTTGGCATCTAACTTGCTGAAGATCTGGGCCAATCCTGGGAAGATCCTGCCAGAGATCCAATTGTCTGCTCAACTGAAGGCAATATGTATTTCTCTCTGCGAACTGCTTCGTTGAGGCGGGTGAGGTCGACGCAGATGCGCACTGAGCCAGTCTTTGTAGGCACCGGAACCATGCCTGAACACCAGTCGGTCGGCTCTTCAACTCTGGAGATGACCCCAATGTCCTCCATTTTTCTGAGCTCCTCTTTCACTTTGTCGAGTAGAGGGATGGGGACCCGTCTAGGTGTGGCCAGGGAATAGGGAATAGCGTCTGGCCTGAGTTTAATAGTGTATGGCTGCTGCATCATACCTAAACCCTGACACAACTTTGGGTAGGACTCTTCCATCTCTGACTTGTCTATGCTGTCTGCTCTGTAGACTAGTTTAAGCTTTACACTTGCTGGTCTGCTTAACAAGGCTACGTTTAAGTCATTGACAACGTAAACATCCTCCTGTATCACCTGCTCTCCTTTGCATAGTGACTCTTTGTATCTGCCTAAAACAGATAGAAGCATGCGACCTGGGCCAACTAGTGGTCTGTCAGGCTTAGCTAACTGTGTGTTGCTCTCAGCAATGGCATAGTAGGTCTGGGCTGGGATAACTGAGACATCAGCTCCTGTGTCTATCTTAAACTTGACTTTATGGCCCCTTATAGTCAATTCTGCATACCATGGGTCTAACCCTGCATCTACTGAGCCTAGGAACAAGGGAGTGTCATCATCATAGCAACTTTCTGTTTCTACAGCATGTACTGCTTTGTTAGATTTACATACTTTACTGTAATGACCTCTCTTTCCACATGCATGACATGTCACCTCTCTGGCTGGGCACTGTGCATTTGCATGACCAGGGGACTTTCCACATCTGTAGCATGACTGGCGATCAGATGATGGCTGTGGTTTTGTTGATGGGTGCATTGGTTGATGAGGGGACCTTGGGGTGAATGGTTTTTGTCTACTGCCTTTTGTTACTGCATCAATGTCCATTCTACCCCCTCCTCTGAGGTCTGTTTGCTGCCTTTTAATCACTTCAGACTGTCTGGCCATATTGACTGCTTTTTCGAGCGTGAAATCCTTGTCTAACTGCATCCTCTCAGCTAGACTGGTGTCTCTCAACCCCACTACGAGCCGGTCTCTTATTAACTCGTCGCGGAGTGCTCCGTATTTGCAGTTTTCTGCTAGGGCATACAATGCAGTAATGAAAGAGTCTACAGCCTCGTTTGGTTGCTGCACTCTCTGATTGAATCTCGCCCTCTCATATATCACGTTCTTTCTAGGCACAAAGTACGTTTCAAGTGTGGCTTTTACCGAAGTATACTGCTGTCTCTGTGCGTCGGATAAATCATGACCCCGTAGGATGTCGTCTGCTTCATCCCCCATGCAGTAGATCAGCGTGTTCACCTGGTTAGCTTCTGTGCTAAGATGGAGGTTGCTGGCCAGTCGGAATCTCTCGAACCTGCGTATCCATCGCTCCCAGTCCTGAGGCTTTGCAAAGTCGAATGCTTCAGGTGGTTGGATGGTGAACGTAGCGCTCGGAGGAGCGTTAGCATTAGCCTGTAGCTGGGGAGGTTGTGGAGGCTGTGCAGCCGGTGTGGCTGCAGCTCCGTCGACGTCGCCTCCTAACATCTTGCCGCTTGCAGACGTTAACTTTCCAAAAAAAAAACTCTCTTTCCAACTTCAACCTAGCTCTTTACCGCTGCCCACGTTCTGACACCATGTCGTGGTAGCGTAAAGTAATACAGACGGTTTAGAGCATGGTGGTTACTTTATTCAGGCTTGTACTCTCCATGTCATTTCGTAGTAGCGTGACCGGTAGTCCCCGCCTCCGGTCTCATACATCCTGTTAGCTCTATCACAATAAAAGCATAACAGCTAACACCACAATGGACACCACCAGATTGCACCGGCAGTCCAATCAAATCCTTGCGGCATTCCTTTGATATTCTGGAAATGATGAATTACGTTTTCTTTTAATCTGTGGTGTAAAATAAAAACAGCAACGCGTACCTGATGTCTGAAAGGAAAATCCTGCTTTTCTGCATTGACAAAAACAGTTCTGCATTGACAAAATATTTCCATATAATTTACCAACCGAACAATTCAATATTATATATATTAATATTTTATATATATATAATAATATTATATATATATATAATAATATTATATATATATATATATAATTATATATATATATATATATTAATATTATATATATATATTAATATTATATATATATTAATATTATATATATATATTGTGGCGTGCACCCGTTGGCGGAGGGAGGACAACAGCGGTTGCGGGTGTAACGGGTGTATTTGTTTAAACAGGTGGTAGGGGAAAAAGGGAATAACGTTAAATCCAACGGTCTCCCTCTCTCTTTAGTCGTCCCGGGGTAGCTGTCCTGGGCCGGGGCTCGGGGTTGTCCGCCTCCTGATGCTCCCGTTAGGGCAGCAACACCGCCGCCAGGGGTTAAGGCACATACTGTTCGCCGCTCTTCCTTCCACGCTCTCCCTTTTATTCCTGTCTCCGGCCTTCTTGAGCGGCTCCCCTCCAGGTGTACGGCGTCAGGCCTGATGAGCCGCTCCATGTTCCCCATTCGGCCTGACGAGTGGGCGGTTACCGTCTGAGCTCTCCGTGGTGCTAATCCTACCAGGAGCTCAGAGGGGTAGTACCGGTGTTCTACCACCTGCCCCGAGGGTTGACCAGCATGCTTCCCAGTGGAGCCCGGGCGCCACAAAAAAAAAAAAAAAAAAAAAAAAAAATATATATATATATATATATATATATATATATATATATATATATATATATTTATTCCTAATAACATTATTTATTGTTAACTTTGTTCAAAGGGGTGGCACTATTTACTGCAGCAAACGTCCACACAATTCTCCTACAATACAAGAGGCATTGAGAACATAATAACTATCATGCTCACACAGCAAGTGAGAAAATGAGGAACAACTGTATTTCAGCAAACGTAGTTTATTAAAATACACACACACTCGCTCTCTGCGTACTGCTCTTACTGCGTACTGCTCTTATCTCTCTCTCACACACACGCTCTTATCTCACACACACACAGTGAGATCCTTAGGAACACACAATGAATAACAATAATGACGAGAGAGAGAGAGAGAGCGAGAGAGCGAGCGAGAGCGCGAGCGAGCGAGAGCGAGAGCGAGAGCGCGAGCGAGCGAGAGCGAGAGCGAGAGCGCGAGCGAGCGCGAGAGCGAGCGCGAGAGCGAGCGCGAGAGCGAGCGCGAGGTGTGTACCTGCCTGTATGGTGGTCAGCTAACTGGCTCTAAATAAGAGAACTGGTCAACTGGTTTAGGCTGGTACTGGTCAACGAGGCCCAGACACACCCCGTGCTGATGTCTGTCATGTTAACTTTACTCAACATTGATAGCTTTATGCTATTTCCAATATGACTCAGAGAAGTGAATTCTTACCTATACACTTGCCGTTAGCCAAGTCCTTTCTTTCAAACCACGGAACACAACAACATTTACGATTCTGTCGTCTGTTCTTATTCTGCGTTATTCGAACACCTTTTGTGACGACGTGTCCCCAATCTCTTCACTTTGAAAATGTATGTTTTATTAAATAATCCACCTGGTTCATGGTTGGTCATGCTATCGCTAACTTAACTCATATCACTTTACGCGCGGTACGTCTGTACGCCGCGCTGTCATTGGTCAAAAGTCCTAACGGTCAGCAAATCAAGGGGACGTGTACTGACACCTGTCAATCAACTTAACACGAAGATGATTGGACGCTGAAGCTGCTGCTGTGTTTGGGCTTTAAAAAGATAAACCCATTTAGATATATCCTGTGTTTTTCTTGTGACTATGTTGTGCTGTTGCTGCAAAATAGAAAACAATCTGTTCTGAGTTGTTTTTAAACAATCATTTCTCATCTGTATTGTTAAAGGTAGGAGGGGCTTAGCCCTGCTCATTGATACCAGCCGTCCCTGTATATACAGGTATGTATACATCGTGAAACAGCTCACTTTTTAAAATTGTATTTATATAACGTGTAATTAAACACGCAGCATACTCATCTTAACGATGGGTTTGTTTCGTGTCGTCTTGGTTTGTTAAGCAATGGACAGCCAGCGGGTAGCTGAACTATGGAGACCTTTGACCACGCCGTTAGCTAGATTAGATTAGATTCAACTGTGTACAGTGTAAATCATTTGGCTTCTAACTCATTTACAGTTACAGTTGCTAAAAGACAGTTATAAGATTATAAGATACTTATAGAGTATGTATGAGATATGTGCATAACAAAGGTGTGTATATATATACACTATGTATATAGATATATATAGATATATATCTATATCTATAGATATATAGATATATATATCTATATATATTCATATCTATATCTATATAGATAGATATATATATATATCAGTGGCGAACCGTGTCTGTCACAACTGGACCTTCTGTAGTTAAAGTTCCAAAACAGTGATCAATAATCACCAAATGTCTCTGGCATATGTCTTATTAGTGTAGTGTATTTTTATACCCTTATTATAATCTAAAACACTGTCTTTTGATCCTCTATACATAGGTGGCTACAGCATAATCTGCTGGTGGACCCCTAGGCCCACTAGGACATAGAGATGTGTTAAGCTGTTCCAGATATGTAGGTGTTGGTGTGCCTTCAGGCCCTTATAAGGTGCCTTTAGGGGGTTTTCAACAGTATCCTACGGGATGTAACATGAGTTATAGCCGTAGGGAGTGGTGCCGTGGGGAACGTTTGACCAATAAGAATGAAGTGTTGTACAAGCCACGGAATGTGTGAAAAATATATACTGGGTAATAAGGTGTGGTGTATTTTTATACACTGAGTATAAAACTAAAACGCTATCTGTGATATCTGTATACATTGTAAGGACCATGCGTGTTGAGGAATGCGACCCCCTGATTGCCAGAGATAAGACCAACAGGCATTGCCAAATACGACCCCCTTGGGGGTTTGAGCCATAAACTTGTGACGTGACGATGAAGACACCGTGACCAACCAGAGTGCTGGTTGTACCGCAGACCAATAGTATTAAGTTGATGTTTGGTACTTTGACCACTAGGAGTAGTGGTTGTTCTATGATGCTATTGTCTATATAATGTTTGGTAAAGGAGCGCGTCGTCAGTCTGTGAATTGGCACGGCAGGCTCCATCTCGCTGCAGCAGATGCTTTCATTTGATGCTTTGTTCAATAAACATCTTGAACTTAGTATCCGGACCTCTGAGAAAGATTCTTATTCCACAGAGTAGAAATTATACTACGTTAGCACTTTCACCTGTCACAATATCAAAAGCTATACTACTATTACGGAAGTTATATTACATTAAGTGTTAAGACTTTTCCTTAATGAGAGGAAAACACTCAATGTCACATAACGTCCATAATGGTAGGATTTAAGTTGAGATATTGACAGGTGAAAGTGCTAATGACAAGACATATGCCAGAGAAATTAGGTGATTATTGATCGCGGTTTTGTAACTCTTAGTTACGTGAAGTCTTTTCACGTTAAGCGACGCAAAGAAATATCAAGTCAAAACTCTCAATTTAAATACACAACAATACTTATCAAACTCAAGACAGCCATTAACTAATCATTCAACAAGTGTGTGGAAACAAAATGCAATCCGTCTTGCCTGTTAATCACAGGTCCCGCCCCCACCAAATCAAGTCAAGTGTATTGTCACAGTTTTAAGTATAAAGCAGTGAGTGAAAATCGTATGTGCAATACCCGATGACAGACAGCAGTTATAAAAATAAGATAAAATAGAATAAAAACAGAATCGAATAAAATAAGGAAAAAAAGGAAAAAACTGTATAAAGTTCAATATATCAAATAAAAATGCAATTTATAAAATGCAATATATCGGCACAGAAAAAGAGCAATATGTATATATAAATCAATCAATGTAATAAAATATACATTGTTATATGCTATACGCCCTTGTTCAGCAGCCTGATGGCCTGACTGTGGAAGCTATCTCTGAGTCTATTTGTACGGCACTTGATACTGAGGTATCGCCTGCCTGACGGTAACAGTGAATTCAGTTGGTGACTGGGGTGGGCAATGTCTTTTATGATGCGTTTGGCCTTTGCCACGCATGGCGCCGTACGAGATGGCTGCCGCGTCATGAGTTCCCGCATGACGACGCAGTTTTTTGTTATTTATTCTTTTTATCGCGACTATCTTTGTTCAGGAAATTAGCAGCACGTTCATTTATAACTTTTGCACACTTCTGGAGATCAGATCGACAGTCGCTCGCCACCTACCGGAGTTTTTTCATTCTTTCGACTCGGACGTCCCGTCCGAAGTCACAGCTGGATTATCTCCGACCATCTTACACGCAAGCGTCGCAGGAAGAAGCGAGGTGGACACAAAACACAGTAAAAGACACTAAAACGACCTTAGTACAACAATAATCAAAATACATCAAAGCACAAAAGAAGACACTGTAAAACAGTAAAACCCAAACTCAACAGGTAGGCTTTAGCTGGCCTTTTAAACCTAAGGGGTGTGTGGGGAGAGAGCGTTCCATTGGGTGATACTGCCTGAAAGACTGGGTCACTACTGGTTTTTTAAGCCTAGGTACGTTCGGAAAGAGAGTTGGTTGAGATGATTTGACCCGAGCGAGCGTTCTGAGAAGCGGGAGTGAGTGAAGCAGGACCGTGAAGATACTTGAGCACAGGGGTTACGTCCTCTACGTCCAGACCATCTACTTGACCCATTAAGCAGCCTTGCAGGACACCCGGTTAAGCGAATGGGCACGGCGTATTCTAGACTTACCGTGGTCGTCTTTAAATGAAAGCCGGAAGACCTTAACTTGTAAGAGACGGTACTTGGGAGGAAGGATTGACACAATCCCCTGGCTTGGCGTCCGGGGTTAACAAAGTAACTCATCGTGGCTGGCATTCCTACAGGTCCATGATTAACTGAATGAGCTACGGTTGTTTTTGCTGGGAATGTGAGGATACTTGATGGTTTGTGTCATCAGTACCGCTTCACAGTTATAGTGATGTAAGCATGGCCACTTTTGGGAAATTGTTTTCATGAAGACCACCTCTGACAACAATACTTTTATTTATCTTTTGGGTTTGAATGACAAAGTCAATCTCGTAACTAATGGACACCGCCAGATTGCACCGGTAGTCCAATTAAATCCTTGCTGCATTCCTTTGATATTCTGGAAATGATGAATTATGTTTTATTTTAATCTGTGGTGTAAAATAAAAACAGCAATTGTTTGAAGAACAAAAGCAGCAACGCTTAACTAATGTCTGAAAGAAAAATAGAGTAGATTTACGAGATATGTGCAGAATTATAGGTATATATTATTTATACATATACATATATATATATATATACACACACAGGTAAGTAGGTGTGTGATGTCTGAGTATTAGGCAACAACAACCAAACTATACATGTAAACAGTCCAACATATTAGAAATGAATTATATATTAGGCTTCCAAGATGCTAATTTTAAAACATTTGATCTATGTAGCACCTTTGATCTGGTCTAATGCAGAACATAGGCTAGAGCTCATACCCATTCAATACATTTAATACATTTAGATTTCATTTAGTTATATTTTGCTTATACTAGTTTTGTTTAGTTCGTTGTTATTTAGTTTTTAGCTTTAGGTATTAGTATATTTGTGTGTGCATTTATTCCCCCTGCGTCAACTGTTGCACCTTAATTTCCCTCGGGATAAATAAAGTAATCTGAATCTGAATCTGAATACAATAAAACACTAAACTAGAAACTAACTAAAGGCATAGAGTATATATATATATATATATATATATATATATATAAATATATATAAAGGTGTGTGGCCCCCTTCAGGTCCTCAGTACGAGGCAGTAGTTAGTGTTCTTAGGTCTTGTGTAAGCGTTCTTGTCATTAAATCCAAACCCATTTCAGCCTTTCTGTGATCCATAGGAGGTGACCTCACCATATGAGAAGGTCATAAGGTCAACCAGATACACCACACGAATTAGTGGGGGGGGGGGGGGAGGGAGAAAATCTTGACTCACTTGTTTTTAATATATTTATATAACGTGTAATTAAACACGCAGCATACTCATCTTAACGATGGGTTTGTTTCGTGTCGTCTTGGTTTGTTAAGCAATGGACAGCCAGCGGGTAGCTGAACTATGGAGACCTTTGACCACGCCGTTAGCTAGATTACTTATAGAAATAGTATGAGATATGTGCATAATAAAAGGTATATATATATATATGGATGTGTTCACACACACACACACACACACACACACACACACACACACAGACACAGGCCACTACAAACGAGGGTTTTCACCTTTTTTATTTACTTTGGACGAACTGCAACTGAACAAACTAAAAGGAGTCTGTTCATGAAATAGAAGTTACACGTTTGAAGTTTGTTTGGTTCATTTGATCTTAACAAAGAAAGTGAACAACGCAGCCGTGTGTCATTAAACGTCTGAAAGGAGAAGCCATCTTGAGGCGTGGTCCTATTTGCTCATGCAAATAATCTTTCTAAAAGAAGGAAATGAAGCTGAAGTAGACTCCCATTGCTGTTGTGTGCGGTCCGGTAACGAGTGGTAGTCATAGTGGCTTCAGTCCGAACTAGAAACAAACGGAATAGAATCCACTCCATTCAAGAGACGAGATTCAGTTGACCCTTTTCAATAGATTTAACACGATTGGTCTGTTCGACGACATGTCTGACAACAACAACAGCAGCAGCCGGAGGAACCAGGGCGAGCAGCAGCCCGCCAAGGCCGCCATTCTCTGTGACATGTGCCCGGCGGACGGCCAGAGAGCCGCGCTGAAGACGTGCCTGAAGTGTGAGATCTCCATGTGCGGGGAACACCTCCAGCCTCACCTCACCACGCCGGTCCTCCTCCTCACCCACCCGCTGACCGACCCCCTGGCGCCCGGCGACGAGGGCTTGGCAGGGACAAAGTGCCCCCAGCACGGCAAGCTCGTCGAATACTACTGCCTGGACGACATGGCGTGCGTGTGCGCGATGTGCGCCATCGTAGACCACCATCGCCTCCACAACGTGAAGACGCTCCCTGAGGCGCAGGCGGAGCTGCGGGAGAAGCTCCCGGGCTGGGAGGAGGCCGTGGCCGCCAGGCAACCGGCGAGCACCGCGCTGGAGCAATGGGAGAAGACCCGGCGGGAGGAGCTGGGCCGCTCCAGCGCGCTGCTCATCGAGGTCGTCTCCAAGCTGCGAGACGTCGCCCTGAATCCCGTCCGGAGATCCGTCACCGCCCGCTCCGGGCAGCTGTATGCTTCCCAGAGCAGCATACAGGCGGCCCTGGGGGAGAAGGACGTGGAAAGGGTCACGGCGGTTGACCTGCGCACGGGGTTGGAGAGCGGGGAGGAGCGGGACAAGATAGTGCAAGAGCTGCAGCTCGCTGGGAAAGACATGCTGACCCAAGCGACCAAGTTATGGGATTCCGTGTTGATGTTTGTGGACCCAGAAAACCACCACGAGGTATCCGGGAACACCTTTGACCCGTGCTCACTAGGAACTGAGATGTCCCTTTCTGAAGACTACAGAAGAGTTTACTCCAGCAACGAGCCGACGACCATCCCTCAGACCACTCTGATGATTGAAAGCGCCAACAAGGAGCCCGTCCACAGCTGGACGATCGCCGTGTCGGAGAACTGTGATTGGACCGTAGGCTTATGTGACAACAGATCTGCCAGGGGATATAGCATGGGACCGGTACACGGAAGATACGCGCTGTGTCTCAAAGGTGACCAACTGAGCTACCTGACGGGGGCGGACAACACTGTCACCGAGCAAAGTGTCACGCCGGAGAGGATGAGCAGACCTGAATCGGTCGAAGTGTCCTGGAGCCCCGCCTCGTCCACGGTGTCCTTTTTCAGCCGGAGCAGCGCGCGCTATGGACGGAGACTCATCGGGTCCCTTGACGTGAGCCGCGAAAGCCCTCCGTTAATCCCCTTTGTTGAACTGCAGAGCACGGCCGCACACAAACAAGAGGCACAAGAGGCATCTCAACAACGACAACAACTCTATTATGAAGACAATTATGACTGTTATGGCGACGACTACCCGACACGAATTCTAACGCTTCTCTGTGAGCTCTCGTAGTGGACAACACGCGTCAGCCTCTCCGTCCACTTTACGTTGCACCACTTACTTTGTGTCTGTTGCCAACATGGTTTCTTTACGTTTGTGTTTGTTCTTGCACATCTCCCGTTAGATGCAATTAACCCTAATTCTTCATAAGGCTGTCATGTGTGTCTTTGAGCTGTTGGGTAGTCCCGTGGTTTTTGATAAAGAAAGGAGCGTTTTTTTGCGTGTTTGAAGATGCATCGTTGACATGATTTCCATTTGATTTTACATTTTATAGTTCTCTCTTCTCTGTGGAATAAACATCTCAAAACACTCAAATAAAAGCACCATGATTGGAAAAGCCTGCTTGATGTTACTTTTCATATACAAATAGTATATTCTGATCCTAGCACATTCTGAAGAGGCGTTTAAACCCAATACTATTGAGCATTTGGTAGACAATTGGCCTGATGGGAATATTAACTGTGAACACACACACACACATATAATTATATATAATAATAATAATATATATATATATTATATTAAATATTATATATATTATAATATATATTAGGGCTGTCAAAGTTAATGCATGTTATTAATTAATCTTGAGACGCGGACTATTGCGTATTTATATAACTGGTTTAAAGAACAATAGACCATCAACCTGTTGACTGGACTCATGCCACCAACGTTGACACAGTTTCAATGTCCTTTTACAGCTAAGCATGTGAAAAAGGATTGTTCACTTCGGCTCTTTGTTATTCCGTTTCTTAAAGGGCCGACGTGTTGCAACATTCATTTGCATGAGATGTTTCTTTGCAAACTATTTACAGGCAAGCTGTTTATGTTCACTTTGTGGCAGACATTATTTTGTAACAGATTATTTATCCAGTTGTTGTTACATATATGTTATATATGTTAGTGGCCTGTGTTACAGCGACACCTAGGGGTGTTCCGAAATGTTGCATGTAAGACCCGGATGTTGAGGCCATGCGTGGGCGGGAACCGCACTTTAATCAAGCTATACAGAAACAGTTGTCTGCTTAATATTATCGATGTTTTGGGCAATACTAAGCACTCCCTGAGACATTTGTGCTCACAGAAACTAAAGTGAAAAGTAACAAATAAAATAATAAAATCTTGATCTCTAACTGCTTTTAGCATTTCATTCTTCCAAACCTGTTTTGCCACCCGCAAAAAAGAAAACTACAAGCAAACATGTTTCTTTTAAATTCTGTGATTAATCCGATTAAATATTTTGATCTGATCTTAGATGTGTACCTGTGTGTTTGCCAGGTGGTCAGCTAACTGGCTCTAAATAAGAGAACTGGTCAACTGGTTTAGGCTGGTACTGGTCAACGAGGTCCAGACACACCCCGTGCTGATGTCTGTCATGTTAACTTTACTCAACATTGATAGCTTTATGCTATTTCCAATATGACTCAGAAGTGAATTCTTACCTATACACTTGCCGTTAGCCAAGTCCTTTCTTTCAAACCACGGAACACAACAACATTTACGATTCTGTCGTCTGTTCTTATTCTGCGTTATTTGAACACCTTTTGTGACGACGTGTCCCCAATCTCTTTACTTTGAAAAAGTATGTTTTATTAAATAATCCACCTGGTTCATGGTTGGTCATGCTATCGCTAACTTAACTCATCACTTTACGCGCGGTACGTCTGTACGCCGCGCTGTCATTGGTCAAAAGTCCTAACGGTCAGCAAATCGAGGGGACGTGTACTGACACCTGTCAATCAACTTAACACGAAGATGATTGGACGCTGAAGCTGCTGCTGTGTTTGGGCTTTAAAAAGATAAACCCATTTAGATATATCCTGTGTTTTTCTTGTGACTGTTGTGCTGTTGCTGCAAAATAGAAAACAATTTGTTGTTTTTAAACAATCATTTCTCATCTGTATTGTAAAAGGTAGGGGGGCTTAGCCCTGCTAGCTCATTGATACCAGCCGTCCCTGTATATACAGGTATGTATACATCGTGAAACAGCTCACTTTTTTAAATTGTATTTATATAACGTGTAATTAAACACGCAGCATACTCACCTTAACGATGGGTTTGTTTCGTGTCGTCTTGGTTTGTTAAGCAATGGACAGCCAGCGGGTAGCTGAACTATGGAGACCTTTGACCACGCCGTTAGCTAGATTAGATTAGATTCAAATGTGTACAGTGAAAATAATTTGGCTTCTAACTCATTTACAGTTACAGTTACTAAAAGACAGTTATAAGATTAGAAGATATTTATGAAGTATGTATGAGATATGTGCATACTAAAGGTGCATATATATATATATATAGCGAACCGTGTCTATCACAACTGGACCTTCTGTAGTTAAAGTTCCAAAACAGTGATCAATAATCACCAAATGTCTCTGGCATATGTCTTGTCATTAGCACTTTCACCTGTCACAATATCAAAACCTAAATCCTACTATTACGGAAGTTATGTTACATTAAGTGTTAAGACTTTTCCTTAATGAGAGGAAAACACTCAATGTCACATAACGTCCATAATGGGAGGATTTAAGTTGAGATATTGACAGGTGAAAGTGCTAATGACAAGACATATGCCAGAGAAATAAGGTGATTATTGATCGCGGTTTTGTAACTCTTTTGTAAGTCTTTTCACGTTAAGCGACGCAAAGAAAGATCAAGTCAAAACTCTCAATGCACAACAATGCTTAACAAACTCAAGACAGCCATTAACTAATCATTCAACAAGTGTGTGGAAACAAAATGCAATCCGTCTCGCCTGTCAATCACAGGTCCCGCCCCCACCAAGTCAAGTCAAGTCAAGTGTATTGTCACAGTTTTAAGTATAAAGCAGTGAGTGAAAATCTTATGTGCAATACCCGATGACAGACAGCAGTTATAAAAATAAGATAAAATAGAATAAAAACAGAATCGAATAAAATAAGGAAAAAAAGGAAAAAACTGTATAAAGTTCAATATATCAAATAAAAATGCAATTTATAAAATGCAATATATCAGCACAGAAAAAGAGCAATATGTATATATAAATCAATCAATGTAATAACATCTACATTGTTATATGCTATACGCCCTTGTTCAGCAGCCTGATGACCTGACTGTGGAAGCTATCTCTGAGTCTATTTGTACGGCACTTGATACTGCGGTATCGCCTGCCTGACGGTAACAGTGAATTCAGTTGGTGGCTGGGATGGGCAATGTCTTTTATGATGTGTTTGGCCTTTGCCACGCATGGCGCCGTACGAGATGGCTGCCCCGTCATGAGCTCCCGCACGACGACTATCTTTGTTCAGGAAGTTAGCAGCACGTTCATTTATAACTTTTGCACACTTCTGGAGATCAGATCGACAGTCGCTCGCCGCCTACCGGAGTTTTTTCCTTCTTACGACTCGGACGTCCCGTCCGAAGTCACAGCTGGATTATCTCCGACCATCTTGTGCACGATTACACGCAAGCGTCGCAGGAAGAAGCGAGGGAAGCGAGCAGAGGACAGAACAGGTGGACACAAAACACAGTAAAAGACACTAAAACGACCTTAGTACAACAATAATCAAAATACATCAAACCACAAAAGAAGACACTGTAAAACAGTTACCCAAACTCAACAGGTAGGCTTTAGCTGGCCTTTTAAACCTAAGGGGTGTGTGGGGAGAGAGCGTTCCATTGGGTGATACTGCCTGAAAGACTGGGTCACTACTGGTTTTTTATGCCTAGGTACGTTCGGAAAGAGAGTTGGTTGAGATGATTTGACCCGAGCGAGCGTTCTGAGAAGCGGGAGTGAGTGAAGCAGGACCGTGAAGATACTTGAGCACAGGGGTTACGTCCTCTACGTCCAGACCATCTACTTGACCCATTAAGCAGCCTTGCAGGACACCCGGTTAAGCGAATGGGCACGGTGTATTCTATTCAAATGTTATACAAACCAGAAGATCAGGTGAGCACCAATGATTACCTCTGGCCTAGTGCGACAGGTGGAGCCACATGAATGACCCACGTGTTAAAGAAGTCATGGTAAGCGGTTTGGTCAAATCAGGGGCTTCAACATATGGACATGTCATCCATCACTCACTGTTGTATACTGTTTTAGAGAATTCATACCGTGGTCGTCTTTAAATGAAAGCCGGAAGACCTTAACTTGTAAGAGACGGTACTTGGGAGGAAGGATTGACACAATCCCCTGGCTTGGCGTCCGGGGTTAACAAAGTAACTCATCGTGGCTGGCATTCCTACAGGTCCATGATTAACTGAATGAGCTACGGTTGTTTTTGCTGGGAATGTGAGGATACTTGATGGTTTGTGTCATCAGTACCGCTTCACAGTTATAGTGATGTAAGCATGGCCACTTTTGGGAAATTGTTTTCATGAAGACCACCTCTGACAACAATACTTTTATTTATCTTTTGGGTTTGAATGACAAAGTCAATCTCGTAACTAATGGACACCGCCAGATTGCACCGGTAGTCCAATTAAATCCTTGCTGCATTCCTTTGATATTCTGGAAATTATGAATTATGAGTGATGTTTTCTTTTAATCTGGTGTAAAATAAAAACAGCAATTGTTTGAAGAACAAAAGCAGCAACGCTTAACTAATGTCTGAAAGGAAAATAGAGTAGATTTACGAGATATGTGCAGAATTATAGGTATATATATATATATATGTATATATATATATATATACATACACACACACAGGTAAGTAGGTGTGTGATGTCTGAGTATTAGGCAACAACAACCAAACTATACATGTCAACAGTCCAACATATTAGAAATTAATTATATATTAGGCTTCCAAGATGCTAATTTTAAAACATTTGATCTATGTAGCACCTTTGATCTGGTCTAATGCAGAACATAGGCTAGAGCTCATACCCATTCAATACATTTAATACATTTAGATTTCATTTAGTTATATTTAGCTTATACTAGTTTTGTTTAGTTTGTTGTTATTTAGTTTTTAGCTTTAGGTATTATTATATTTTGTGTGCATTTATTCTCCCTGTGTCAACTGTTGCACCTTAATTTCCCTCGGGATAAATAAAGTCATCTGAATCTGAATACAATAAAACACAAAACTATAAACTAACTAAAGGCATAGAGTATATATATATATATATATATATATATATATATATATATATAAATAAAGGTGTGTGGCCCCCTTCAGGTCCTCAGTACGAGGCAGTAGTTAGTGTTCTTAGGTCTTGTGTAAGCGTTCTTGTCATTAAATCCAAACCCATTTCAGCCTTCTGTGATCATAGGTGACCTCACCATATGAGAAGGTCATAAGGTCAACCAGATACACCACACGAATTAGTCGGGGGGGAGAAAATCGTGTAACGGCTCACTTGTTAATTGATTTAAATAACGTGTAATTAAACACGCAGCATACTCACCTTAACGATGGGTTTGTTTCGTGTCGTCTTGGTTTGTTAAGCAATGGACAGCCAGCTGGTAGCTGAACTATGGAGACCTTTGACCACGCCGTTAGCTAGATTAGATTAGATTACATTCATATTTATTGTCATTAAGTAAAGTAAAGTACAGCAAACATAATTTGGCATCTAACCAGAGTGCAAATATTGCAGTAAAGTGTCTAAAAAAAGTTTGTCTAATAAGTATAAAAACAGTTATAAGATTACTTATAGAGTATGTAGGAGATATGTGCATAATAAATATATATATATATATATATATATATATATATACATACATACATATCAGGGTTTCCGCTAGGATTTTATTTTACCGGACAAATTCGAAGTCATGTTTCAAAAACTATCTATTTTACAAACGCAACTATAATGTACACCTAGATTGACGAAAGAATGACAAAGACCTCAAATAAATTAGACTATTTAATGATCAACAAAACGAACAAGAACCATTGAGCAAAACCTCGTTAGAAATCGAGGCTATTTCAAAACACCTGTAACATCTGTAGTCCGTTTTAACATAGGCTACATGGCATCACATTTAGGCTACCAGGCAACTTTTGCTTTCTCCTTAATCTCATTGCGGCAAAGTCCTCTGCTGCTAAGCTGAAATCAAAGGTGTCTAATGTGTCTTTGCAGCTTGCAATACGCATAAGACCACTAAGTCATCACTCTCTCCTCCTCCAGACGACTCCGCAGTGATGTTTTCAAACCATTCTGCAGGGAGAAGCCCCTCTCTGCTGGTCGCTTGACACGGGCAGAACACAGGCCCTTTGAGCCCGTGTGGCCCAGTCGGGGTACAGCTCACTGAACTCAGACATTAGCACTTGGCAAGCTGTCGCAAACATTAAACCCCCATAGCCGTGGAGCGCTAACATTAACCCCCATAGCCGTGGAGCGCTAACATTAACCCCCAAAGCCGTGGAGCGCTAACATTAACCCCCATAGCCGTGGAGCGGCCAACACTGCACCTGCATCTCGTCGGGCGCGCTTGACGCCATGAGAGGGGCGGCAGCTGATTGGTCACGTCATTCGGTCACCGTTTCGGGGGGGAGGGGGCAGTATGTTTTGTATGAGCATTATTACCGGACATTTTGACCGGCAGGTTTTTAAATTACCGTTTTTTTTTTATCATTTTTACTCGCTAAAAACCGGTAAATACCGTCTAACGGAAACCCTGATATATATATATGGATGTGTGTGTATATATATATGTATGTGTTCACACACACACACACACACAGGTAGTATACACAGGTAGGCCACTACAAACGAGGGCTTTCACCTTTTTTCTTTACTTTGGACGAACTGCAACTTAAGAAACTAAAAGGAGTCTGTTCATGAAATAGAAGTTACACGTTTGAAGTTTGTTTGGTTAATTTAATCTTAAAGAAAGTGAACAACGCAGCCGTGTGTCATTAAACGTCTAAGGAGAAGCCATCTTGAGGTGTGGTCCTATTTGCTCATGCAAAGAACTTTTAAAGTTTTTTTCTACAAGAAGGAAATTAAGCTGAAGTAAACTCCCATTGCTGTTGTGTGCGGTCCGGTAACGAGTGGTAGTCATAGTGGCTTTAGTCCGAACTAGAAACAAACGGAATAGAATCCACTCCATTCAAGAGACGAGATTCAGTTGACCCTTTTCAATAGATTTAACACGATTTATTAGTCGATCTATTCGACGACATGTCTGCCAACAGCAGCCGAAGGAAGACGGGCGAGCAGCAGCCCGCCAAGGCCGCCATTCTCTGTGACATGTGCCCGGCGGACGGCCAGAGAGCCGCGCTGAAGACGTGCCTGAAGTGTGAGATCTCCATGTGCGGGGAACACCTCCAGCCTCACCTCACCGCGCCGGTCCTCCTCACCCACCCGCTGGCCGACCCCCTGGCGCCCGGCGCCGAGGGCTTGGCGGGGACAAAGTGCCCCCAGCACGGCAAGCTCGTTGAATACTACTGCCTGGACGACATGGTGTGCGTGTGCGTGGCGTGCGCCATCGAAGACCAGCATCGCCTCCACAACATGAAGACGCTCCCCAAGGCGCAGGCGGAGCTGCGGGAGAAGCTCCCGGGCTGGGAGCAGGCCGTGGCCGGCAAGGGACCGGCGATCACCGCGCTGGAGCAATGGGAGAAGACCCGGCGGGAGGAGCTGGGCCGCTCCAGCGCGCTGCTCATCGAGGTCGTCTCCAAGCTGCGAGACGTCGCTCTGAATCCCGTCCGGAGATCCGTCACCACCCGCACGGCCGCCGTCACGATCAGCGGGAGCAGCATACAGGCGGCCAAGGGGGAGAAGGATGTGTTCCGTTTTCTCCAGCTCTGTTCCCAAGTGGACGTGGAAAGGGCCACGGCGGTCGACCTGCGCACGGGGTTGGAGAGCGGGGAGGAGCGGGACAAGATAGTGCAAGAGCTGCAGCTTGCTGGGAAAGACATGCTGACCCAAGCGACCAAGTTATGGGGCTCCGTGTTGATGTTTGTGGACCCAGAAAACCACCACGAGGTATCGGGCAACGCCCTGGCTACCTTTGATCCGGTATCACTCGGAACTGGGATGTCCCTGTCTGAGGACCACAGGAGAGTTTACTTCAGCAACGAGCCGACGACCATCCCTTATACCACTCTGATGATTAAAAGCGCCCACGATGAGCCCGTCCACTGCTGGACGATCGCCGTGTCGGAGATCTGTGATTGGACCGTAGGCTTATGCAAGAACGCATCTGCCATGGGACCGATACTCGGAAGATACGCGCTGTGTCTCAAAGGTGACCAACTGAGCTACCTGACGGGGACGGACAACACCTTCATCAAGCAAAGTGTCACGCTCGGAGAAGGAGCCGGAGCGTTGAGGATGAGCAGACCTGAATCGGTCGAAGTGTCCTGGAGCCCCGCCTCGTCCACGGTGTCCTTTTTCAGCCGGAGCAGCGCGCGCTACGGACGGAGACTCATCGGGTCCCTTGACGTGAGCCGCGACAGCCCTCCGTTAAACCCCTTTGTTACACTGCAGACCACGGCCGCAAACGCACTAAAGGCACAAGAGGCATATCAACAACAACAACAACCACGACGACGACAACAACGACGACAAGAACAAGAACGACGACGACTACAACAATTATATTATGAATACCGCCACAATCCTTTACCCCTGACACGAATGACAGAGCTTCTCTGTGAGCTCTCGTAGTGGACAACACGCGTCAGCCTCTCCGTCCACTTTACGTTGCACCACTTACTTTGTGTGTTGCCAACATGGTTTCTTTACGTTTGTGTTTGTTCTTGCACATCTCCCGTTAGATGCATTGAACCCTAATTCTTCATAAGGCTGTCATATGTGTCTTTGGGCTGTTGGGTAGTGCCGTGGTTTTAGATAAAGAAGGGAGCGTTTTTTTTGTCTTTGAAGATGCATGCATATATATATATCTATATATATGTATGTATATATGTATCAGGGTTTCAGTTAGCCGGTATTTACCGGTTTTTAGCGGGTAAAAATTATTTAAAAAACGGTCATTTAAAAAGCTGCCGGTCAAAATGTCCGATAATAATGCTCATACTAAACTGAGATAGCTCTATTACTGGGCCGACGTGTTGCAACATTCATTTGCATGAGATGTTTCTTTGCAAACTATTTACAGGCAAGCTGTTTATGTTCACTTTGTGGCAGACATTATTTTGTAACAGATAATTTATCCAGTTGTTGTTACATATATGTTATATATGTTAGTGGCCTGTGTTACAGCGACACCTAGGGGTGTTCTTAAATATTGCATGTAAGACCCGGATGTTGTGGCCATGCGTGGGCGGGAACCGCACTTTAATAAAGCGATACAGAAACAGTTGTCTGCTTAATATTAATCTTATTATCGATGTGTTGGGCAATACTAAGCACTCCCTGAGACATTTGTGTTCACAGAAACTAAAGTGAAAAGTAACAAATAAAATAATACAATCTTGATCTCTAACTGCTTTTAGCATTTCATTCTTCCATACCTTCATTTATTTTGCCACCCGCAAAAAACAAAACTTCAAGTAAACATGTTTATTTTCAATTCTCTGATTAATCTGATTAATCACAGAATTGTATTGTGATTAATCTGATTAAATATTTTTGATCTATTGACAGCACTCAACATTGATAGCGTTATGCTATTTCCAATATGACTCAGAGAAGTGAATTCTTACCTATACACTTGCCGTTAGCCAAGTCCTTTCTTTCAAACCACGGAACACAACAACATTTACGATTCTGTCGTCTGTAGAGCCGATGAAAGGGAGTCGGAGGCGGCGTGTTTAATATGGAACTCCACACTTTATTTTCCATTTAAGTTTAACAGCAGGGGAAACACATCTGCTACTTGCTACTTCAACTAGCACACCAACACAACAACAACAACACGGTACGCACCCTAACCGGTCCGTGGTGCAACACACACTAAACACAAACAGTGAATTATGTTCCCATAACGTTCCACCACACAAGCCCCCCCAGAATTCACTCATACACAAAGTCCGTGCGGTGGGGAGGAACGACAGGCCGACCACCACGACTCCGGAGAACGGGAGCCGGGGAGGCGACCTCTACAGGGGCGGCCGCTGGAAGAGGTGGGACCGGAACCGCAGGCCCCAATTTGGTGACAGGGGTCAAGGCCGGGGGGCGACCCCGTCGCGGAGGCTGTGCCAGCACCACCGGCTGGTCCAAGTCCAGGTGAGCAGCCTTCACCCGGTCCACCGAGACGTGCTCGGCTTTGCCACCCAGGTCGACCACCAAGTGCTTGCCCCCGTGTTCCAAAACCCGGAAAGGCCCGTCGTAAGGAGGCTGCAGGGGGCCTCTGTGAGCGTTGTGCCGGATGAACACGTGCTCCGCTGAGCGAAGTCCCACGGGAACCCGGGACACCTGAGTGCCGTGCTGAGCAGTGGGGATCGGAGCAAAGGCCTTAGCGGCGTCCTGCAGGAAAACTCGCTGGGCCGTCGCCGACCAGGGGGCCGATGCGTTGGGAAGGAAATCCCCTGGAACCCTCAGCGGCTGACCGTAGACCATCTCAGCCGTGGAACACCGCAGATCCTCCTTAGGCGCGGTCCGCAGGCCCAGCATAACCCAAGGCAGCTTGTCGACCCAATTACCGTCCGTCAGCCCGGCTCTGAGGGCCGCCTTCATGGAGCGATGGAAATGCTCGCAGAGACCGTTGGCCTGAGGGTGATAAGCGGTGGAGCTTAACCCCCAAACCCCCGGCCACAGCGTTCCAGAGCTCGGATGTGAACTGGGAACCGCGGTCTGAGGAAATGTCCGAAGGGGTGCCGAAACGACACACCCATGTCGCAATGAAGGCCCGGGCTATGTCAGCCGCCGCTGTCGACGCGAGTGGGACCGCCTCCGGCCAACGGGTTGTCCTGTCCACCATAGTTAGGAGGTAGGAAAAACCCTGGGAGGAGGGTAATGGACCAACCAGATCGATGTTGACGTGGTCAAACCTCCTCTCAGGCACCAGGAATTTCTCCAGGGGGACCTTCGTGTGGCGGTGCACCTTAGCACGCTGGCAAGCCACACACGTGCCGGCCCAAGCCCTCACGTCCTTTTTGAGCCCCCGCCAGACGAATTTCGCGGCCACCATCCGCACCGAAGGCTTCCCGCCGGGGTGCGACAGGTTGTGCACCGCCTCGAACATGGAACGCCTCCAGCTGGTGGGAACGACTGGGCGCGGCTGGCCCGTGGAGACGTCACACAGGAGAGCAACGCCTGCGTCGCCGAAAACCACATCCTCCAGGCGCAGCCCCACATCAGCCCCCTTCAGGGCCTGGACGCTGGGGTCCGTGACCTGGTCCATTGCCATGCGGGTATAGTCGAGGCCCAACTGGACGGCTCCGATGACGACCCTGGAGAGGCAATCTGCGACCAGGTTTGACTTACCAGCCACATGCTGGATGTCCGTGGTGAACTCCGAGATGTAGGAAAGCTGTCGTTGCTGGCGAGCAGACCAAGGCTCCGCCACCTTGGACATGGCGAACGTGAGCGGCTTGTGGTCAACGAACGCCGTAAATTCACGGCCTTCCGGCAAAAATCGGAAGTGCCGCACGGCCAGCCAGAGTCCAAGGAGCTCCCGGTCAAAAGCGCTGTACCTGCGTTCCCTGGGCGTTAGCTGGCGGCTGAAAAAGGCAAGTGGTTGCCAGGCGCCGTCCACCCACTGCTCATGCACCGCACCGACTGCGTAGTCCGATGCATCGGTGGTAATGGAGATGGGGGCCGTGGGCGACGGATGCGCCAGCAAGGCCGCCTGAGCCAGCGCGGTCTTGACCTCCATAAAGGCAACCTCAGCCTCCGTCGTCCATTCGATCTCCTGGATGGGGGCCTTACCTTTCAACGCCTCATACAGCGGCCGCATAATGTGGGCGGCCCGGGCGATGAAACGGTGGTAGAAGGTCACCATCCCTAGGAACCCACGGAGTGACCGGGCCTCAACCTTCGCCGGCAGGGGTGATGCTCCGCCTTTGGTGACGCGGTGCCCAAGGAAGTCAATGCCAAACACCCCGAACAGACACTTTGCAGGGTTGATTATCAACCCGTGTTGGCTGAGCCTCGTAAAAAGGGCCCGGAGGTGAGACAGGTGTTCCTCCTCAGTGCTGGCGACGAGTATGTCGTCAAGGTAGACAAACACAAACGGTAAGTCCCGCAGCACCGAATCCATCAGGCGCTGGAACGTTTGCGCGGCGTTCTTGAGCCCAAAAGGCATCCGCAGGAACTCAAACAACCCAAAAGGCGTTATCACCGCCGTTTTGGGAATGTCCAGGGGATGCATGGGCACCTGGTGGTATCCACGCACTAGGTCCACCTTAGAAAACACCCGCCTACCCGCCAGGTGCACCGAAAAGTCCTGAATGTGCGGCACCGGGTAGCGGTCCGGTGTCGTAGCGTCGTTGAGGCGGCGGTAGTCCCCACACGGGCGCCAACCGCCATTAGGCTTGGGGACGATGTGCAGAGGAGACGCACAAGGACTGTCAGACCGGCGGATGATACCCAGGCGTTCCATAGTTGAGAACTCTGCCTTCGCTACTGCAAGTTTAGAAGGGTTCAACCGCCGGGCCCTGGCGTAGACCGGGGGTCCCTCAGTGGTGACGTGGTGCTCCACCCCATGCTTGGTGGTGGGCGCAGAGAAAGTGGGCTCCGTCAGGTCCGGGAACTCGGCCAACAACCTGAGGTACTTGTCCATACCAGACAGCGAACCTGACAGCCCGTTGTACGCCGCTTTGCCAAGCGTACACACAAGGGAGGAAAACGTCAAGGCATCAACCAAGCGTTTGTTTCCCACGTCCACCAGGAGCCCGTGAGCACATAACAAATCTGCCCCGAGGAGGGGAAAAGAAATGTCTGCTATGACAAAATCCCAGTTGAACCGCTGCCCCCCAACACATAAACACATCGGCCTCACGCCATAAGTGCGGATGGGGCTGCCATTAGCTGTCGTCAACTGCGGTCCATGCCCCCCTCGAGCAACGTCCTCCCTCGACGCAGGAAACACGCTCCGCTGAGCGCCCGTGTCACAGAGAAACCGGCTTCCCGAGACACTGTCGCTAACGAAGAGCAGCCCGCTCGTGCCGCCAACGCTCAGGGCCACTACCGAGCGCCGGCCCTCTCGTTTCCCGGAGGCTTGTAGCTGCAGGGAGCGATGCACTTCTTCGCCTTGGCCCCGAACCGCGCGTGGTAAAAACATTCCCCCGCGTCCCCACGCCGGCCTGGAACCGCCGCGGCCTGCTCCTCCCAAGCCCTAATAACCGGCGAGGGAGCACTGAGCGTTGCAGCTAGCACATCTGCACCGGGCTGCTGGGTCGCCAGGAAAAAACGGTCAGCCTCCTCAGCCAGGGCGCGGGGTTCAGTAATGGTCGTGTTGGCCAGCGCCGTCTGAACCCGGGGCGGCAAGTGGCGCAGGAACGTCTCCACGAACAAAATCCGGGGATCCTCCCCCCCCAGCAGATTCAGCATCTTCTCCATGAGCTGGGACGGCTTGCTGTCCCCCAAACTCTGAATATCCAGAATCTGGCGTGCCCTCTCCTTAGCGGATAAGCTAAATGTCTTAAGGAGAAGGGCTTTAATCGCCTCATATTTGCCGTGGCGTGGAGGATCCGCGACAAAACCGACCAACCTGGACGACGTGGAGCTCCCCAGCGCTGCCACCACGTGAAAATAGTTCAGGTCCTCGTCACGGACCTGGCGGCAGGGAAAGTGTGCCTCCACGTGTGCGAACCACGCTGTAGCGGCATGTTCCCAAAACTCCGGCAGTTTAATATAAACATCGCGATCAGCCATGTTCACAATGTCTTCGGAATCTATCTCGAAAACGTCGGGGTCACCAGTGTAGAGCCGATGAAAGGGAGTCGGAGGCGGCGTGTTTAATATGGAACTCCACACTTTATTTTCCATTTAAGTTTAACAGCAGGGGAAACACATCTGCTACTTGCTACTTCAACTAGCACACCAACACAACAACAACAACACGGTACGCACCCTAACCGGTCCGTGGTGCAACACACACTAAACACAAACAGTGAATTATGTTCCCATAACGTTCCACCACACGTCTGTTCTTATTCTGCGTTATTCGAACACCTTTTGTAACGACGTGTCCCCAATCTCTTCACTTTGAAAATGTATGTTTTATTAAATAATCCACCTGGTTCATGGTTGGTCATGCTATCGCTAACTTAACTCATCACTTTACGCGCGGTACGTCTGTACGCCGCGCTGTCATTGGTCAAAAGTCCTAACGGTCAGCAAATCAAGGGGGCGTGTACTGACACCTGTCAATCAACTTAACACGAAGATGATTGGACGCTGAAGCTGCTGCTGTGTTTGGGCTTTAAAAAGATGAACCCATTTAGATATATCCTGTGTTTTTCTTGTGACTGTTGTGCTGTTGCTGCAAAATAGAAAACAATCTGTTCTGAGTTGTTTTTAAACAATCATTTCTCATCTGTATTGTTAAAGGTAGGAGGGGCTTAGCCCTGCTAGCTCATTGATACCAGCCGTCCCTGTATATACAGGTATGTATACATCGTGAAACAGCTCACTTTTTAAAATTGTATATATATAACGTGTAATAAAAGTTCCAAAACAGTGATCAATAATCACCAAATGTCTCTGGCATATGTCTTGTCATTAGCACTTTCACCTGTCACAATATCAAAACCTAAATCCTACTATTACAGAAGTTATGTTACATTAAGTGTTAAGACTTTTCCTTAATGAGAGGAAAACACTCAATGTCACATAACGTCCATAATGGGAGGATTTAAGTTGAGATATTGACAGGTGAAAGTGCTAATGACAAGACATATGCCAGAGAAATTAGGTGATTATTGATCGCGGTTTTGTAACTAGTTAAGTCTTTTCACGTTAAGCGACGCAAAGAAAGATCAAGTCAAAACTCTAAATGCACAACAATGCTTAACAAACTCAAGACAGCCATTAACTAATCATTCAACAAGTGTGTGGAAACAAAATGCAATCCGTCTCGCCTGTCAATCACAGGTCCCGCCCCCACTAAGTCAAGTCAAGTCAGTGTATTGTCACTTCACAGTTTTAAGTATAAAGCAGTGAGTGAAAATCTTATGTGCAATACCCGATGACAGACAGCAGTTATAAAAATAAGATAAAATAGAATAAAAACAGAATCGAATAAAATAAGGAAAAAAACTGTTCAATATATCAAATAAAAATGCAATTTATAAAATGCAATATATCGGCACAGAAAAACAGCAATATGTATATAGAAATCAATCAATGTAATAACATATACATTGTTATATGCTATACGCCCTTGTTCAGCAGCCTGATGGCCTGACTGTGGAAGCTATCTCTGAGTCTATTTGTACGGCACTTGATACTGAGGTATCGCCTGCCTGACGGTAACAGTGAATTCAGTTGGTGGCTGGGATGGGCAATGTCTTTTATGATGTGTTTGGCCTTTGCCACGCATGGCACCGTACGAGATGGCTGCCGCGTCATGAGCTCCCGCATGACGACGCAGTTTTTTGTTATTTATTCTTTTTATCACGACTATCTTTGTTCAGGAAGTTAGCAGCACGTTCATTTATAACTTTTGCACACTTCTGGAGATCAGATCGACAGTCGCTCGCCACCTACCGGAGTTTTTTCATTCTTTCGACTCGGACGTCCCGTCCGAAGTCACAGCTGGATTATCTCCGACCATCTTGGGCACGATTACATGCAAGCGTCGCAGGAAGAAGCGAGGGAAGCGAGCAGAGGACAGAACAGGTGGACACAAAACACAGTAAAAGACACTAAAACGACCATAGTACAACAATAATCAAAATACATCAAACCACAAAAGAAGACACTGTAAAACAGTAAAACCCAAACTCAACAGGTAGGCTTTAGCTGGCCTTTTAAACCTAAGGGGTGTGTGGGGAGAGAGCGTTCCATTGGGTGATACTGCCTGAAAGACTGGGTCACTACTGGTTTTTTAAGCCTAGGTACGTTCGGAAAGAGAGTTGGTTGAGATGATTTGACCCGAGCGAGCGTTCTGAGAAGCGGGAGTGAGTGAAGCAGGACCGTGAAGATACTTGAGCACAGGGGTTACGTCCTCTACGTCCAGACCATCTACTTGACCCATTAAGCAGCCTTGCAGGACACCCGGTTAAGCGAATGGGCACGGTGTATTCTATTCAAATGTTATACAAACCAGAAGATCAGGTGAGCAGCAATGATTACCTCTGGCCTAGTGCGACAGGTGGAGCCACATGAATGACCCACGTGTTAAAGAAGTCATGGTAAGCGGTTTGGTCAAATCAGGGGCTTCAACATATGGACATGTCATCCATCACTCACTGTTGTATACTGTTTTCATGAAGACCACCTCTGACAACAATACTTTTATTTATCTTTTGGGTTTGAATGACAAAGTCAATCTCGTAACTAATGGACACCACCAGATTGCACCGGTAGTCCAATCAAATCCTTGCTGCATTCCTTTGATATTCTGGAAATTATGAATTATGAGTGATGTTTTCTTTTAATCTGTGGTGTAAAATAAAAACAGCAATTGTTTGAAGAACAAAAGCAGCAACGCTTAACTAATGTCTGAAAGGAAAATAGAGTAGATTTACGAGATATGTGCAGAATTATAGGTATATATATATATTAGAGGTGGGACGATCGATCGGCTTCCGATCATTATCGGCCGATTTTGAAGAAAAATGCGCAATCGGAGAATGCCGATCTTGCTTTAATGTTGCCGATTTCATAGCCGATCCTGCACGTGAGAAACACGTGAGCTCATCTCTTTACCAGCGAGTAAAACACGTGGGGCCCCGCCTCTTTTCTAAACAGAGTGATACTCGCCCTGCCTCAATGTCAGCGGTGTCTGCAGTGTGGAGTTTCTTCAAAGTGTGTGATACAGACGTAACATTTGCCATCTGTAATGTGTGCAAAGAGAAAATATCTCGTGGAGGAAGCAAGGTAAAACATTTCAACAAGACAAATTTAATAAGACACCTGAAAACCCATCACCCAGTGCAGCATGGCGAGTTTGTTAAACTGACCGCGGAGAACGAGAAAAAGAAAGGAGAGAAAACACCAGAGCGGCTGCTGACACAACCCACTTTAGAGAGCACACATGCATATAGCCGTGATAGTCAGTAGCGTGGCGTGGGGAAAAATGTAGGGGAAGCCAGTTTTTTTGGGTCGGGGGAGTGGTCAATAACGTAACCAGATGAGTGATTACAGCGCCCGGTATCATTTTACACAGTTGTATCATACAGATGCAGGACTTGCACACGCCTGTTATCTAACCGACAGGTCCGCACGCGCTCTCCAGCCAAAACTCTCGTCTTATTCATTTAAGCATTAAATGCATAATTTAATATAATAATTAAAATATAATAATTTTCATTTAAGCCCCCCCAAATGCATAACCAGCCGCTCAATGCGCAGTGCAGATTCGGTAATGAATAAAAAAGCATTCATTCACAAACTAAATCAGGAGACCTTTAAAGTTTAAAGTTAAAGTTTTACGTTCACATCAAAGTATCAGTAGGTGTGTATGAAACACTTGAATTCAAAAATGAGTAAAGTTATGTTTGATTAAGTACGCCAAATCTCCACCCTCCATAATGCTTAATTAGCTGGATACTTTCTAACGGCGATGATGACAGTTACAGTACTACGTACTACGAACTGATGTTGATGTGATTTGATTGGATTGTGAGGCAAGGGA
Organism: Muraenolepis orangiensis; assembly: GCA_027704905.1. NCBI lineage: Eukaryota > Metazoa > Chordata > Actinopteri > Gadiformes > Muraenolepididae > Muraenolepis > Muraenolepis orangiensis. Next base: position 31,132,329 of record CM051009.1, on the reverse strand, counting down.
TTCCCTTGCCTCACAATCCAATCAAATCGCATCAACTGGCTTCCCTTGGCATGGCCCTGACCAATCACAGGTTGGCAGGGGCATGACGTGGGCCTCATCTGATTGGTCAATCCGGGACAATCCCTCCATTTTTTTTCACCAAGGGAAGCCCGATTCGGCTGGCCTCCTCTCGCAACAGTGAATGCAATTTACTGTTTCACCATAACATCTAGAGGGGCGCTGTTTGTTTCAGTCTTTGTAAAATACTCAATGAGAATGGGGGAGAGACGGTCCGGCAGCAACACACAGCAAAGGAGAATTACCGAAAAAAAACAAAGTGTTTTTATTTATTTATTTATTAAAATTACTAAAAAAAAATAAAAATACAATCCTAAAAAACAGGGGAAGCCTGGCTTCCCTTGGTCTCCGGGAGAAAATGCCACTGGTGATAGTGGGAAAGCCAAGGCGATCACAAAAAAAGTGATGGAATTCATAGCGCTGGATGATCAGCCATTTAGCGTGGTTGAAGATGTGGGATTCAGACGACTGCTCGCACATATTGAGCCACGCTACACCCTCCCATCTCGCAGGCATCTTGTTGACGTTGCCCTCCCCGAGCTCCACCAGGCAGTGCACTCGCACATTGATGGCCTTCTGAAGGAAAACGCGTCATCATTCAGCTTTACGAGTGACATTTGGAGCTCAGATGTCAGCCCCGTGTCAATGCTGAGACTTCCAACTGCGTAATGTGATCCTGCATTCACAGGAGTTCCCTGGCTCTCACACTGCTGCAGCGCTGGTAACAGTCTCAAGTAAATTGCTAATTGTTTTTTTCTCTCAGCCTGTTAATAAATGTGGTAATAATTCACTATTCCCTGTGTGTGTGTGTTTACAGTCGGCTCATCTCAGTCAGGGCCTTCAAGGTATTCAGAGAAGACCCTGGAACTCTCAGATGAAACCAAAACAATCTAATTAATTGTATTAATAAAGTAATACAATTTAAGAAAATGTAATACAATTTAATAAAATGACTAAATGAGAATGGTATCTGTGTTGTTATCTGTTATATTACAGTTACGTTGATTTGTTTGTCTTTCTCGGTCCATGCACTACGCATTTTGTGTTGGAAAAACAATTCAACCAATCAGATATTTTTCTGGGTTGCTGGGAAGAATATCCTTCAACCAAAGTATTCCCGATGACTTTGGCCCTCAGACTGAATGAGAGCGTACGTTTGGATTGACAATTTGATCAACCAATCATATCGTGATTTGTAGCCAATGGGCGTATTCTTTCAGATTTCCCCACAGCTCAATAGGGAGCTAGAAGGTATACTGGCTGGAGTGAGAGTGGATCTAGCGTAGTGCTGCGTTGTTTCTACGTAGGATTTTACGTCAAAATGGCAACCGGCGAAGATGATGTTGTTGCGGATTTATTGTTGGAACCATTTTCAAGACGACCATTCAATGTAAAGATGGACATTATTAAAAAAGGCCGTCCAACGCCTGACAATCTTGAGCTGAATCAAGTTGTTAAAGCAGACTATGTTCGCCATTTCCAGGCTAGCAACTGGGAAAGATACCCGTGGCTAACGGGCTCTACTAGCCACAAGAGGCTCTACTGCTGGGAGTGTTGCTATTTGGGACCGACCAGAGGGCAGGGAATTGGAAAGGCAACTTATTTTGGATCTGAAAAGCGATCATCTTTATGACCGGATGGTGGTCGGACCATTCATCCAGAAGGACAGGAGAATGGATTTGGTCTTTGAGTGAACATCATTGGTGAGTGACACTCATTTGTCTTTGCTGGTTTTGTCTCAGTGCTCGTTGAGCTGGTTGTTGCGTTTTGTTTCCACACACTTGTTGAATGATTAGTTAATGGCTGTCTTGAGTTTGTTAAGTATTGTTGTGCATTTGAATTGAGAGTTTTGACTTGATCTTTCTTTGCATCGCTTAACGTGAAAAGACTTAACGTAACTAAGAGTTACAAAACCGCGATCAATAATCACCTAATTTATCTGGCATACGTCTTGTCATTAGCACTTTCACCTGTCAATATCTCAACTTAAATCCTACCATTATGGACGTTATGTGACATTAAGTGTTTTCCTCTCTATTGAGCCAGTAAGGAAAAGTCTTAACACTTAATGTAACATAACTTCCGTAATAGTAGGATTTAGGTTTTGATATTGTGCTAATAACAAGACATATGCCAGAGACATTTGGTGATTATTGATCACTCCAGTTGTGATAGACACGGTTTGCCACTGATATATATATATATAGATATAGATGTAGATATAGATATATTATTATTTTGATCAGGATTCATATGTTTTTTTGAGAATATGAAAAATAAAACATAGGGGCGTCCCAAAACACTGCACCCCCCTCTATGTTTTTTTTGGTTTTGTCCATTTGTGTTTCACGTGTCCTGCACCTGCACGGACGCGAGAGACGTATCATCACGTGCTGCTTGAACAAGAATTAGAACTTCACTGAGTCACTAAGAACATGAAGAGGGGCAACCCCAACAAAAAGCCTTCTGGGGCGCATTGGAAAAGGCAAAGAAAGAGGCAGGAGGAAAAACACCAGGAAAACAGAGGTATGTCTGATGACTGCTTTGTGTTTATTGGCATTTTTCAAGCAAATGTTTAAATCTAGCCAGACAGCTAAACGCCAGGAAAACAGGTGTGAGCTGCTAGCTACCTGTCGTCATAGCTAGATAGGTAGCTAACTAGCTTTACCTTACTGATATTATTATTAACGCTATCTATTTTGGAGAAAAAGGGGGAGGAAAACCGAGTATGACTGTTGTGTTTAACAATATTGACATTTTTCAAGTTTTAAAGCTAGCTAGCTATCGTTAGCTAACGATATAGACATGTGCTGTTAGCTAACGATAGCAGCTGACATATATATAGTATGATCGAAGCTGGCAGATGGCAGATGCTTTACCATCTAGCTAGATAGCTATTTTTACACCACTTGCACTGTGTGGGTTTTCTTGTATTCATTATATATATTTTTATTATCATTAACACTTTAACTGCCAGCACCACCATTTGGTAGAGCACATTTTGTGTCTCGATATCTTGTTGAAAAAAAAAAAACTGCTGATTCAGCCAGCTCTACCCTTTGGTTGACATGTTATGCACAAAACAACCTCTAGATGTCACTGTGGTTCGAACAGAAAGCCCTTCAGCTAGGTGCAATTATTTTTTGGAAACTTTTTTTATTATCTTTTATGAATATATCTGGTTGTATAGTCTGACGGACACAACGGTAACAGACCCAGGCAACGGACAAACGACTATGAGCAAGCAGTGTACATGCGGTAAAGTCTGCAAGAACATCCATGGCTTAAAGATCCACCGAGCGAGGATGAAGTGCCCGTTGGGAGCAGAAGCAACACAACGCACAGGTGTTACACCTGGTGAGACGCAGGAGGTGCCAGGCCCGGAGTCACCCCATAGTGCCCAGACCTCCAAGTGTTGCAGACAACTCCCTCGAGCATCAAGTCTGACAGGAGGCGGATCAAATGGCCTGCAGCTAGCATGACCTCACTGTGGAAGCAGTTTGATGACGATGTCGACCAAATTCTGGAGGCAATGGCGAAGGGAGAGGCCGACAGGAAGCTACAAGCTATGACAACAATCATTGTCAGCATTGCAGCTGAACGGTTCGGCGAGGAGGAGAAGAAAAGCTCCGGAACATCTTACTCAAAGAATCAAAGAGCTGTAAGGATCCACAACATCAGAAAGGAGATGAAAGTGCTGAAGTCCCAGTACAAGACGGCAGGAGAAGAGGAACGCACTGGCCTAGCCCAGCTAATGTGCATCCTTCGGAAAAACATCAGAGTTCTCCGCCGGGCCGAGTGGCATCGGAGGCGGCGGCGCGAGAGAGCACGTAAACGTGCTGCTTTCATCGCTAACCCCTTCAAGTTCACTAAGGATTTGCTGGGGCAGAAGCGCAGTGGCAAACTGGCCTCCTCGCAGGATGACATAGACCAACATCTGAAGCAGACGTACAGCGACCCCGCAAGAGAGCAGGAGTTGGGAGAGTGTAACAACCTCATAGACCCCCCTGAACCAGAAGTGCAGTTCGACATGTCGGAGCTGCAGCTAAAGGAAGTCAGGGAGGTTGTCCGCAAAGCAAGGGCAAGCTCTGCTCCAGGACCGAGTGGCACTTCATACAAAGTGTATAAGTACTGTCCCAAACTCCTGCTGCGTCTGTGGTACATCTTGCGAGTCTTCTGGAGAAGGGGGAGGATCCCTGATCAATGGAGAGTGGCTGAAGGGGTATGGATCCCGAAGGAGGAAAACTCCACTCAGCTAGACCAGTTCCGCATCATCTCCCTGCTGTGTGTTGAGGCAAAGGTTTTCTTCAGTGCTGTTTCCAAACGGCTGTGTACCTACCTGGCAGAGAACACCTACATCGATACATCTGTCCAGAAAGGTGGCATTTCAGGAATGCCAGGATGTCTGGAGCATACCGGTGTGGTGACACAGCTTATTCGGGAGGCCAGAGAGAACAAGGGCAACCTGTCAGTGCTGTGGCTTGACCTGGAGAATGCATTCGGCTCCATTCCACACAAGCTGGTTCAGTTCACTTTGACAAAACATCATGTCCCAAGCAGGTGTAGAGACCTCATTGCTGATTATTACAGCAATTTCAGGATGAGGGTCTCTTCAGGAGCAATAACATCCAGTTGGCACAAGGTGGAGATCGGTATCATCACAGGGTGTACTATCTCTGTGACATTGTTCTCCCTAGCCATGAACATGCTCACTAAGTCTGCTGAGCCAGAGTGCAGAGGGCCCCGCACGAATTCCGGACAACGGCAACCACCCATCAGGGCATTCATGGATGACCTCACAGTCATGACAGAATCAGTCCCAGGCTGCCGGTGGATTCTGAAGGGGCTTGAAGAGCTGGTGGAGTGGGCCCGGATGCGTTTCAAACCCGCCAAATCCAGATCAATGGTGCTGAGGAAAGGGAAGGTGGTGGACAAGTTCCGGTTTAACATCGCAGACACAGCCATCCCATCTATCTCAGAGAAGCCAGTCAAGAGCTTGGGAAACGTTTTTGACTGCTCTCTGAGAGACACAACATCTATCCAGTCGACCTGCACTGAGTTGGATGGCTGGCTGAAATCCGTGGACAAGTCAGGCCTACCTGGGAAGTTTAAAGCCTGGGTCTACCAACATGGCATTCTTCCCAGGATTCTGTGGCCCCTCCTTGTCTATGCGGTCCCTATCTCAACAGTTGAGACCCTAGAGAGGAGGGTCAGCAACCACCTCCGGAGATGGCTTGGGTTACCAAGGAGCCTGAGCAGCATTGCACTCTACGGGAACACCAACAAGCTGCAACTGCCTTTCAAATCCTTGGAGGAGGAATTCAAGGTAACTAGAGCCAGAGAAGTGGTTCAATACAGGGACTCAAGTGATCCGAAGGTGGCTAAAGCAGGGATCCAAGTGAGGACTGGCAGGAAATGGAGGGCAGAGGAAGCAGTTCAAGAGGCAGAGGCAAGGCTGCGTCACAAGAGCCTGGTGGGAGTGGTCACACAAGGTCGAGCTGGGCTAGGATCCTTTCCAACTCCCCAAATGAACACCAGGGGGAAGGAAGGGCGCCGTCTTGTTCAGGAGGAGGTGAGAGCAGCAGTGGAGGAGACAAGAACCTGCAAGGCAGTGGGAATGAAGCAACAGGGAGCTTGGACGAGATGGGAGAATGCGGTTGAGAGGAAAGTGACCTGGGCTGAGCTTTGGAAAGCCGAGCCTCACCGCATCAAATTCCTAATCCAGGCAGTGTATGATGTGCTTCCAAGCCCGTCAAATCTGCACACATGGGGCATAGCAGAGACACCAGCATGCCCATTGTGTTCCAAGCGAGGAACCCTGGAACACATCCTCAGTTGCTGTACAAGGGCACTTGGAGATGGACGGTACAGGTGGAGGCATGACCAAGTCCTGAAGACCATTGCTGAAGCCATCAGCGCAGGACTGGCGTGGTCAAAGCAGTTCCGACACTCCAAGGACACCATCGCCTTTGTCAGAGCTGGGGACAAGCCAACTTCTGCCAGAAAAACATCTGCAGGCATCCTGACGTCTGCAAGAGACTGGCAGTTGTTGGTGGACCTTGAACATCAGCTGAAGTTCCCCAGCCATATTGCAGTCACCACCCTGCGACCAGACATTGTTCTTGTGTCTGAGTCCACCAAGCAAGCTGTGCTGCTGGAGCTGACAGTCCCGTGGGAAGATCGCTTGGAAGAAGCCTTTGAAAGGAAGCTCTCCAAGTACGCAGGACTGGTCAGCGACTGTCAGCAGGCTGGTTGGAGAGCAAGGTGTTTCCCGGTGGAAGTTGGATGCAGAGGATTCGCAGCCCGTTCCTTGGTCAGAGCCTTCAGCAGTTTAGGCATCGAGGGAGTGAGAAAGAGGAGAGCCATCCGCAGTACCACCGATGCGGCAGAGAGGGCCTCAAGATGGTTGTGGCTCAAAAGAGGGGAGCCATGGAGTCATGGTAGCTAGCTAGCCATCTGGACACAAGCTGGGGTCTGATCAGCCCCGGCTGGGTCACCTGGAGGAGGGCGTATGATGTTGCGAGACCCGAAACGTCCTATGATTCCAGGAACATCACTGAAGATGTGTCCAGACTAGGCATCAGTAGATGTATGTACACAGTTGTATATATTGCTAATTTTCCATAAAAGAAACAAATGTATTTCAGTTTGTGTTTTATTTGTTTTTAGTTTGATGCATACAAATACTGTACTGTATATGATGATTATTGAAAATGCCCTTTTCCCATAAAAGGCCAGCTCGACCAGTTGGTAGAGGCTCATAAAAACAAAACAAATGGTTTGTGGTTATGTGTGGCCCATTTGATAAGAAAATGCAAACAAATAATTTTTCCATAGCTTTTTTCTTGGTCCGGCAGTTAAAGGGTTAAAGGTATCTATTTTTGTTCAATCTGTAGCTTACAAATGGTAATGGACACAAAATAAGTCTGCTAAATCATTAATGGTTAAAGAAGGTCAAATATTATATAATAATACTGCTCAGTATTATTGCAGATAGATACCTACTACATAATTCTCTGTGTAATTTCCAGGTGCATTGTTAAAATATCTGGGTAACCCCACTCCCACCACTGCACAACCTGAGTCTACTGCATCACTGCCTGTAGCAGGTGAGTTCAGTCAAGTATTTTGTGATATTGCCTGTTGAATTTATTAGGGTGGTTGTAGTTCATACACACATTCACACCTGGAAGCTTCCCAGCACAGTACCAGTTTTCTATTTTATTATTGCACATTACAATAGCACTTCTATTACTAATAATATTACTACTAATAATGTGAATGTAACACACACACACAGACACGCACACACACACACACACTCATAGTGGGTGTCTAACTGTATCCATGCATGTTTGACTGTGCCTGCAGGTGAACATGTACCTGTCCCAAGTGAACCTGCTGCTACACAATCAGCAGGAGAGACATTGATCCCGAGTACCACAGCACAGTCTGCAGCACGTGACCCCATAAAGGCAGCAGCTGTTGACCCTGCCGACTGGCCATCCATATCTGATAAGGTCAGTTTGTGAGCAGAGGACCCTATCAGGCAAAATCACACAAAAGACAGGATGGGAGAAGCTGCCACCACCACAACTTTTATAGAAAACTGGTAAATGGGGAAAGTATCAAGAGAAGCTGGCTATTGTACTCACAGAAAAACGATAGCCTTTACTGTTTTTGCTGCAAGCTGTTCTCCCAGAAGGAGGACTAAATGACTGGAAAAATTGCCACCAATTACTGAAAACACACGAGAACACTCCAGAACATACTAAACACATGTCATCATGGAAAGAGTTAGAGTTTCGATGTCAAAAGGGGCAAACTATTGATGAGCTAAAATCTCGCCTAGGGCAGCAAATAGGCCTTTATCACAGTAGATTAGAACGCCGAAAGAACCCGCCGGAGCAGTGTATCTTTAGTTCCGGTTTATGCATTCAGCTTGGCATTCACCATGGCGGACAATTATCGCTGGACAACATCGCTGCACAACCTTCCAAAAGTCGGTCAAGACGATGTGGTTCGACTAGTGAATGAACACTCTACATTGCACATTTGATGGATTTCAATGTACCTTTTCATTTACGTGTTATGTAGTGTGCAGCTGTATATTTTCTAAAAGGGAATGCCTGTTATTCTTGTGAATATGAGTTGTCTTAAAATAAAAGTGCTTGTGACATACTTGTGGCATTGAGTTAAAACCGAATTTGTATAAAATACCTATAGATAGAGATATGTATATATCTCTATCTATATAGATATATATCTATATAGATAGAGATATATATAGATGGAGATATGTATATATCTATATATATCGTATATCGCGACGCAGCCAAAAAATACCGGGTTTTGGTCCGTATCGCCCAGCCCTACTTTTGGGACCAGTGCTTTAAATTACACACATACCCGACAATATGTGGCTCTATTCGGATGAGAGATGGAGTGTGTGTGGGGGTCAGGACCAGTGCTTTTAATCACACACATACCCGACATTATTAGCCTATTCCGCCCACTTTTCGAGACGTATATGCTCTCCTTGTCAAAGTGCAAACTGCAGACATACGCGCTACCCCTGAGAACATGAAACGAGGGACCTTCATCCTCCTTATCAGCCTCACACAAGACTTGCGGAGGAGTTTGTCTTTGGGTAATGGTGTAAACGGAGGTAGGGCTGTCTTTGTTTAGACGTTGAGCAGCCGGTACATTACAATAACAGAGAGGAGAGGAGGCGGCCACAGTTTGTCCCGTATCTGGGGTAACTACCGGAAGAAAGAGTACACTGCTCACGGCTCCGGAAGCAGGAAGTGTGATAAAGGCCTATTGTCTAGAGCCAGCCCTGGACATCAGCACGGGGTGTGTCTGGACCTCGTTGACCAGTACCAGCCTAAACCAGTTGACCAGTTCTCTTATTTAGAGCCAGTTAGCTGACCACCTGTCAAACACACAGGTACACACCTCTCTCTCTCTCTCTCTCTCTCTCTCTCTCTCTCTCTCTCTCTCTCTCTCTCTCTCTCTCTCTCTCTCTCTCTCTCTCTCTCTCTCTCTCTCTCTCTCTCTCTCTCTCTCTCTCTCTCTCTCTCTCTCTCTCTCTCTCTCTCTCTCTCTCTCTCTCTCTCTCTCTCTCTCTCTTTTCTTGTAGTTTAGTTTTTTACGGATGGCAAAACAAATGCAGGTGTTGAACTTTCCTGACTAGCTTCCAGACCGTAGTGGAGGAATACAGGGGATATTGATCCAGGGTTCAATAACCCACTTAATGAACAGACAGGCAGGGTTTACTTCCGAGAGGGTTGATTTATTGATAACTTATAACTTATTCTAGACCGATGTCCATTGGTACTACTCCCGTTCACTTCCACACACACGCAGACGCGCGCTCCTTCACCTCGCGCTCCCACACACACGCCACGCCCCCTCTCTCTTAAAGGGGCAGGCAGCCTTGCTCTACATGAACCTACTGGTGTAACAGGTGTGAAAGAATGAAATGCTTAAAGCAGTTAGAGATCAAGGTTTTATTATGTTATTTGTTACTTTTCACTTTAGTTTCTGCGAGAAAAAATGTCTCAGGGAGTGCTTAGTATTGCCCAAAACATCGATAATAAGATTAATATTAAGCAGACAACTGTTTCTGTATAGCTTTATTAAAGTGCGGTTCCCGCCCACGCATGGCCTCAACATCCGGGTCTTACATGCAATATTTAATAACACCCCTAGGTGTCGCTGTAACACAGGCCACTAACATATATAACATATATGTAACAACAACTGGATAAATAATCTGTTACAAAATAATGTCTGCCACAAAGTGAACATAAACAGCTTGCCTGTAAATAGTTAGCAAAGAAACATCTCATGCAAATGAATGTTGCAACACGTCGGCCCTTTAAGAAACGGAATAACAAAGAGCCGAAGTGAACAATCCTTTTTCACATGCTTAGCTGTAAAAGGACATTGAAACTGTGTCAACGTTGGTGGCAGACCCGGCGGCAGACATCCATCTCTGGGCGGGCATTTGATTCACCAGGGCGGGCCCACCCCCCAGAGAGGTGTGGAGCGAGCACAGGGTGGAGAGGTGTGGAGCCACAGGGTGGAGAGGTGTGGAGCCACAGGGTGGAGAGGTGTGGACTGGAGCAAGAGTTTGAGGGCTTGAGAGTCAATTACTCTTCAAAATACAATTTTTGCAAAATATATTTTTCTGTGCTCCAAAATGTTAAATGGCGCTCTATAACATTTACAATGCTCTAAAGGTTTCATTGCTGCTCAGCATAGAGGCACAAAAACAACGCAATTTAAGCCCCATGGATGGACAGCGGCGCTACACATCAAACAAGCAGAAGCAGCAGCTGACTCACATGCACTATGAGTCATTTAAAACCTGTAATTACATTACAGAACAAAGCTGTGAGAATGTTGCATAATGTACTACCTAAGAACAAACCATGTGTTGAGTCAAGGCTGTTAACATTTAAAGTTGTAATAGAATATCAGACGGCTTTAGTGACGCAGCAAAAAACAGAAAACTGCCAGAAAATATACAAATACAACATGCAAATGTGTTTTAAGCATGAGCATCAGTAGGAAATGACATGTTAAGCATCAGTTTGCACGTGCTACTTTAAAGCAGAGGTGTGTCTCTTGACACAATCCTTGTGTGAGCTCTTATTGTTGGTGAACCACTTCCTAATATCCATTGTTGCCGATACATATAAACTGACAGGTTGCTGTGACGCGTCTCACTTAAAAAAACACACACACGACTCAACCCCGCGAAAAACCAGTATCGCGAGATTCATAGCAAAATAAAAAAAATGATATTGTACTAATGTTTCAACATAGTTTAGTACAAAAATGAATGGTATGATAAAGCCCTACAAATAAAAACAATAAACATAATCATAAAAAAATAAAATATATATTTTTATATAATAATTTTTTTAATCCCTGATTTCTCATGGGCGGGCCCAAATCCTGGATGGGCGGGCCTGGCCCCATGGGGCCCGCCCATGACGCCGGGCCTGGTTGGTGGCATGAGTCCAGTCAACAGGTTGATGGTCCATTGTTCTTTAAACCAGTTATATAAATACGCAATAGTGCGCGTTAAAGTCTCAAGATTAATCACATGCGTTAACTTTGACAGCCCTAACATATATGAAGCGGGGTGAAATGACCGGTGTTGACAGAGTCACATGTGCAGCAAGAAACCAGTCATGACGACGAGGTCTTATTTAGCCTTAACTGGCGTGATTTATTTCCATATATGCATTGCACCACTTGACCCGCTCTCCGTGAGAGCTAGAGAGAGAGAGATAGAAGGGGGGGGAACAATCCCTTATATCTGACACCTGACGTCAGCTACAATAGCTGCGCCTCCTTACGCCTATAGCGCCCTCTTACTGCGGAACAGTTATAGTGCAGTTACATACAGACATATTAACACTTACACTTAACACTCCCACTTATGAATGACGTGTATACTGTACAACTTTTCCAAGAAAAAATAACAATTCAAAACATCAAAAGAACATGGCGGTCAATATTACATAACAGGCAATATTTTACACACCGAACATGACCCCTGCCTCTTTTGACTCCTTTGTGTAAACACAGGGGTCTACTGGGTTCTGTATGAAGTGGTCTTCGATTAGACATGTATGAAGCATCTCGTTCCAATTTCGCCCAGACTGTTTCAGGCCGTAAATGGATTTTTGTAGCTTACATACTAGCTTCCCTCCTTTCTTCTCGTAACCTTCAGGTTGTTCCATATATATGTCCCTGTCAATGGGTGCGTGCAGGTAGGCTGTCTTCACATCCATCTGGTGTAAAATCAAGTCGTCTTCGGCTGCCTTCTGCATAACTACCCGTACACTGGTCAGATTAGCTGTAGGGGAGAATGTCTCACCGTAGTCTATTCCTTCCCTCTGACTGTAGCCTTTAGCTACAAACCTGGCCTTGTACCTGTCGTGCCCTTCAATACCCTCCTTGATTGAGTACACCCACTTGCCTCCCACTGCTTGTCTACCCTCGGGTAACTTTGTTAGAGTAAAAGTATGATTGTCCTCCAGGGACCTCATCTCCTCATCCATCGCTCTCTCCCATTTTCCTGACTCAGGGGATATCATGGCCTCTTTAAAGGTCTGAGGTACACCACTCACTACTCTGTAGCAGTAATCTATACTGGTAAGTGTACTGTCATCCTCGTCACTTTCTCTCTGGGCATAGTCTTTCAGATACTTTGGGGGTTTATGTTCCCGGGGGGGATATCTCCCACTGCATGAGGCACGTGGCGTCACCCTAGGGTGCTTCTCGCCATCATCCTCCGGTGGCTGTTGACCGTCTGTCTCCATGTCTGTGCTCAGTACACTAGGCTGTGGCGTCTCTCTTTTCTCACACCCTATTCTGGAGTCCAGCTCTGGCTCCTGTGTCTGTGTCTCGTTCTCACATGTTGTCTTTGTGACAAACTTTACTAATCTGTGCTTTTGCACTTTCCCCTTACCGGGATAATAGACTAGAAAAGCGGGGCTGCCCTTGTCATGCCCTACAAAAAGTCCTTTCTCACACCTGGACTCGAGTTTTCCTCTGTCCTGTTGGTAAGCATAACATACTGACCCAAACTTGTGCATCCTGGCTAGATCACACCTTTTTCCTGTCAGTGCTGTATATGGGGTGGTGCCCGTGTGCTTGTTAAAACACCGATTTCTAGTGTAAGCTGCTTCTTGGACCGCATAATGCCATAGACTCTTAGGTAAGTTACCGTCTATTAGCTTACACCTAGCCATTTCGAAGAGAGTGCGCCCTTCCCTCTCAGCTATCCCGTTTTGGTGCGGGGAGTAAGGACAGGACGTCTCGTGTCTGATCTTGTTCCTTCTCAGCAGTGACTGAAACTCTCTATTTGTGAACTCTGTTCCGTTGTCGGACCTCAGGCACTTTACGCTGCCATACGGAGCCACATCTGCAAGGAATTTCTCTGTGGCCTGAAGTGCGTCACTCTTTGCTTTGAGAAAGTAGACAAACACTGCCCCTGTACACACATCTGTGAAAGACTGCATATATTTAAAGCCGCCTATGGACTCATTATTCACTGGGCCGGCTAGATCTGTGTTAACTAGCTCAAGTGGTGTCTTTACTTTTTCTGTGGGACCTCTGTTCCTTGTTTGAGTGAACTTTCCCTTTATACACACATCACATTCTTTGTTAGGTCTATGCTTTTCACCGTTAATGTGCATGCCTACTGTTACCGCCTGCAGCTTCAGTATGTCCTCGTAATTACAATGACCCATGATCTCATGCCATGTCTGAATATCATGACTGACATTACACACATCATTTTCATTACATTCTGTTTGTAGATAATACATTCTCTTGTACACCTCAATGTTAAATCTCGTACCGTCAGGCTTCACAAGAACATCGTTACCTTCATTGAAGAACACCTTGGCACCATTTGCAGTAGCAGATTTTACAGAGAATAGTTCTTGGGGGAACGAGGGTATGTAGAGGGCGTTCTTCAACGTCACTGTACACCGGCGCCCCTCACTGTCTATGAGGCATACCTGTGCGTCTCCTCTCCCGTGCGCCAACCCGAAAGTGCGCTTCCCGTCTGCCAGCTCCATGCTGTGTCTCTCCGGCTCGAAGGTGCTGTCAAAGTTCTTGAATCGGCTCCTGTCGTTGATAATGTGGGACGACGCACCTGTGTCCACGATCAGTCCCTTCCTTTGGGCCTGCTGCTGCTGCGCTGACCGGCTGGCGTATGCTGTCTGCGCCCCGAAGGTGAAGTCCTCTTTCCCCGCTCCTCTCCGGGCGTCGTCTCGACTCGCCTCACGTCCACCGCTGCCGCCATCTTGTCCACAGCCGCCATCTTGCACGTGCGCGTACCGAGCGCTCTGTTCGCGCTTCTTTCTACACACTCTGTCTGCGTGTCCCGAAGTTTTGCAGAAACTACACCAAACAGTTTTTGTGCAGTTATCCTTTCGGTGACCCTTTTCTCCACAACGCCAACACGCCATCTCCGTCGGGGGTCCGGTCTTTTTCTTTGGCGCTGCCCGGGCCTTCATTACCCTTTCTCCCGCCTCCTCGGCGACCGGGTCTGAGTCTTCTGAGGCCTCGAAGTTCCGCAACTTGGCCTTGAACTCCCCCAGCGACATGTCCGCTGAACCGTGCGTCACCAACAGTGTGAACGGTTTATACATCTCCGGTAGTCCCCTCATAACCATCGCCATCATTAGTCCATCACTCGGTGCTTCTCCTGCACTTTTGAGCGCAGTGATGATCTGCTCCGCCCTGATGACGTATTCAGTCACGGTCTCTGTGCTAGCTTTCTTCAGCGCGGTCAATGTTATATACAGGGATACAATCCGGGGCCTACCTTTGCCGATGTAGTGTTCTCTTAACACTTTTAGACTCTCTCGGCCTTTGTCCTTTGTGTCCCGGAATATCAGCCCCAAGCTTGTGTTGTCTAGGAGTGGTGCTAGCTCGCAGTATGCGTCGGCGTTCAGCTTAGTATCCAGGGCTTGCGCGGCCTCCGTTATGTCTCCCGTGAGGCCCGTCAAAATTGTCTTTTTCAGCCCCAATCCGTGCATACAGCACAACATCCGCTCTTCCCAGAGCTCGTATTCTTCTGCCCTTCCGTCAAACGTGGGCCACTTGCTTCTGCCTCTGGTCGCCATCTTTTGGTTGTAGCTTAGCTTTAGTGTCACGCGGTTCTCCCGCCGCTAAACTGGCCTACACTTTTCAGCTAACTACCTATCGTTCTTTTGCTCTTACGTGATCTGGGCCCATAACCTGTTGACAGAGTCACATGTGCAGCAAGAAACCAGTCATGACGACGAGGTCTTATTTAGCCTTAACTGGCGTGATTTATTTCCATATATGCATTGCACCACTTGACCCGCTCTCCGTGAGAGCTAGAGAGAGAGAGATAGAAGGGGGGGGAACAATCCCTTATATCTGACACCTGACGTCAGCTACAATAGCTGCGCCTCCTTACGCCTATAGCGCCCTCTTACTGCGGAACAGTTATAGTGCAGTTACATACAGACATATTAACACTTACACTTAACAACCGGTATGAATGAGTGGGCGTGTTAAGAGGGGAGTTGCGTGAATGAGTTTGTGCGCACGTCTGTCTGCTTCTCCACAGGTGTTCTCAATCGCTCCCATGATTGGGAGAGTAGAAATGCCGGTGCTGCCCTGCTACAAGGCGGGCTTTTCTTCCACTGGACCACCCTGTTTTAGAGGCTGATAGTGTTTTTGATATTGTGAATGTGTTTTAAAGAATTTGTTAATAAAATTATTGTTAAGAAATATATATCGCCTCCTCTTGCTGTGTAACTCAAGGGTCATTAGTATAACCTGTACCGCTACATATATACATACTATTTAATATAATATATAATTGTGTGTGTGTTCAGTTAATATTCCCATCAGGCCAATTGCCTACCAAATGCCCAATAGTATTGGGTTTAAACGCCTCCTCAGAATGTGCTAGGATCAGAATATACTATTTGTATATGAAAAGTAACATCAAGCAGGCTTTTCCAATCATGGTGCTTTTATTTGAGATGTTTATTCCACAGAGAAGAGAACTATAAAATGAAATGGAAATCATGTCAACGATGCATCTTAAAACACGCAAAAAACCCCACTCCCTTCTTTATCAAAAACCACGGGACTACCCAAACAGCCCAAAGACACATATGACAGCCTTATGAATAATTAGGGTTCAATGCATCTAACGGGAGATGTGCAAGAACAAACACAAACGTTAAACCATGTTGGCAACAGACACAAGTGGTGCAACGTAAAGTGGACGGAGAGGCTGACGCGTGTTGTCCACTACGAGAGCTCACAGAGAAGCTTTGTAATTTGTGTCTGGTCAGATATTTGATAATTGCCGACTTGTCGATAATGTTGTTGATATTGTGGTCGTTGTTGATATGGCTGTCGTGCCTTTAGTGCGTGTGCGGCCGTGCTCTGCAGTGTAACAAAGGGGTTTAACGGAGGGCTGTCGCGGCTCACGTCAAGGGACACGATGAGTCTCCGTCCGTAGCGCGCGCTGCTCCGGCTGAAAAAGGACACCGTGGACGAGGCGGGGCTCCAGGACACTTCGACCGATTCAGGTCTGCTCATCCTCTCCGCTCCGGCTCCTTCTCCGGGCGTGACACTTTGCTCGGTGACGGTGTTGTCCGCCCCCGTCTGGTAGCTCAGTTGGTCACCTTTGAGACACAGCGCGTATCTTCCGCGTACCGGTCCCATGCCATGTCCCTTGTCAGCTTGTCGCATAAGCCTACGGTCCAATCACAGATCTCCGACACGGCGATCGTCCAGCTGTGGACGGGCACATTTTTGGCGCTTTTAATCATCAGAATGGTCTGAGGGATGGGCTGAGGGATGAACACCTGCTGGTCGCAGAAGTAAACTCTCATGTGGTCCTCAGACAGGGACATCCCAGTTCCTAGTGCGAGCGGATCAAATGTAGCCAGGGCGTTCCCCGATACCTCTTGGTGGTTTTCTGGGTCCACAAACATCAACACGGAGCCCCATAACTTGGTCGCTTGGGTCAGCATGTCTTTCCCAGCGAGCTGCAGCTCTTGCACTATCTTGTCCCGCTCCTCCCCGCTCTCCAACCCCGTGCGCAGGTCGACCGCCGTGGCCCTTTCCACGTCCACTTGGGAACAGAGTTGGAGAAAACGGAACGTGTCCTTTTCCCCCTTGGCCGCCTGTATGCTGCTCCCGCAGGCCGCGACGGCGGCCGTGCGGGTGGTGACGGAGCTCCGGACGGGATTCAGGGCGACGTCTCGCAGCTTGGAGACGACCTCGATGAGCAGCGCGCTGGAGCGGCCCAGCCGCTCCCGCCGGGTCTTCTCCCATTTCTGCAGCGCGGTGCTCGCCGGTCCCTTGGCGGCCACGGCCTGCTCCCAGCCCGGGAGCTTCTCCCGCAGCTCCACCTGCGCCTTGGGGAGCGTCTTCATGTTGTGGAGGCGATGCTGGTCTTCGATGGCGCACGCCACGCACACGCACGTGTGCGTGGCTTGCCGTGCTTGGGGCACTTTGTCCCCGCTAAGCCCTCGGCGCCGGGCGCCAGGGGGTCGGCCAGCGGGTGGGTGAGGAGGACCGGCGCGGTGAGGTGAGGCTGGAGGTGTTCCCCGCACATGGAGACCTCGCACTTCAGGCACGTCTTCAGCGCGGCTTTCTGGCCGTCCGCCGGGCATATGTCACAGAGAATGGCGGCCTTGGCGGGCTGCTGCTCGCCCTGGTTCCTCCGGCTGCTGCTGTTGTTGTCAGACATGTCGTCGAATAGACCAATCGGGTTAAATCTATTGAAAAGGGTCAACTGAATCTTGTCTCTTGAATGGAGTGGATTCTATTCCGTTTGTTTCTAGTTCGGACTAAAGCCACTATACTACCACTCTTTATCGGACCGCACACAACAGCAATGAAACGGAACTTTAAAAGTTCCTCCCATATTTGAGCCGATAGGACCACGCCAAGCATTACAGACGTTTATTGACACACGGCTGCGTTATTCACTTTCTTTGTTAAGATTAAATTAACCAAACAAACTTCAAACGTGTAACTTCTATTTCATGAAGAGACTCCTTTTAGTTTCTTAAGTTGCAGTTCGTCCAAAGTAAATAAAAAAGGTGAAAACCCTTGTTTGTAGTGGCCTACCTGTTAAATACGCGTGTGTGTACCTTTTATTATGCACTTATCTCATATAAGTAATCTTAGAACTGTTTTTATACCCAGTAGACTGTCTTTAAGCAACTGTCGCTGTAAATCATTTCTTTGCACGTTACTGCAATATTTGCACTCTGGTTAGATGCCAAATCATTTTCGCTGTACTTTACTTGTGCTGCAGTGCAATGACAATAAATGTGAATGTAATCTAATCTAATCTAGTTGACGGCGTGGTCAAAGGTCTCCATAGTTCAGCTACCAGCTGGCTGTCCATTGGTGGTATTGTCACTATCTTTTCTGATCAGTTTTGCTGTTCGGAGATTGATCTGGGTATATTTTTATCTTTCGAATACCTCGCCATTGTGGTGAAAGCTGATTCAAATGTGCTTGTTTTAACAATGTATAAACCACCCAAGAAATCCTCAGTATTTCTTCTACTAATTATGACCGAATAATCCTTAGTGGAGATATGAATATTCATATTAATAACAGGACTGACTCATGGGCTAGGGAGTTTGTGAATCTCTTAGACAACCGAGGATTAACGCAATATGTTACGGAAGCTACTTGGGTAACACACTTGATTTGGTAATATCACAAGGGATCAATATTGAGAATGTTTTAGTGTCTGACATTACTGTTTCTGATCAGTATTCTTTGATGCTCGATTCACTTAGTAACAAAAGAGAATTTACTATTAAAAAATGGTATTTAGATACCACAGCGGAAACACAATTCTCTGAACTTGCAAACTTATTTGATCCTAGTAATGTACACCACTCTGTAAACGAAATGGTTGATGCTTTTAATAGTAACTTGAGCAGAGCACTGGACACTGTTGCGCCAGTTAAGATCAAAAAGAGGTCACGAAATAAAAGATCCCCATGGATAAATAGTACTATCCATGACCTTAAGAGAGTGTGTAGAGCTGCAGAACGGACATGGAGAAAAACTAAACTAGAGATTCACCGCAGTGTTTTTAAGAAGCATGTTGACAGAGTCACATGTGCAGCAAGAAACCAGTCATGACGACGAGGTCTTATTTAGCCTTAACTGGCGTGGTTTATTTCCATATGTGCATTGCACCACTTGACCCGCTCTCCGTGAGAGCTAGAGAGAGAGAGATAGAAGGGGAGGGAACAATCCCTTATATCTGACACCTGACGTCAGCTACAATAGCTACGCCTCCTTACGCCTATAGCGCCCTCTTACTGCGGAACAGTTATAGTGCAGTTACATACAGACATATTAACACTTACACTTAACACTCCCACTTATGAATGACGTGTATACTGTACAACTTTTCCAAGAAAAAAAATAACAATTCAAAACATCAAAAGAACATGGCGGTCAATATTACATAACAGGCAATATTTTACACACCGAACATGACCCCTGCACATTTTTTCAATTTCAGTTTGGAGACCGGCTTGGTCATAGCGTCTGCCACCATGTCATCTGTAGGACATTAAACCAGTGTCATCCTTTCTTCTCTGATGACAGATCTGATGAAGTGATATTTTATATCCACATGTTTACACCTCTGTCGGCACACAGGGTTTCTGGCAAGTGCAATGGTTCCCTGGTTGTCTTCATAAACAACAGTTTTCCTATATCCATAGGTATCCATTCCTTCGAGCAGTTGTTCCAGATAAATACATTCCTGTATTGTCAAGGCTAGAGCCATATATTCGGCTTCACAGGTTGATAGTGCCACTGTGGGCTGTTTCTTTGTTTTCCATGAAACCAGTGAGCTGTCTGTAGCCATACTCACACAATACCCTGTGGTACTTCTCCTGTCTGTGGCGTCTGCCGCCCAATCTGCGTCACTATAGGCTTGAAGCCCTAAGCCCTCGCTGCTTTTTCTGAAACAAAGCTCTTTATCTGTTGTACCATTAAGATAACGGAAAACATGTTTTGCTGTAATCCAGTGCTCTTCTGTGGGATCAGCAAAATGCTGTGATAGCTTACTCACTACAAAACACAGGTCAGGGCGAGTACACGTTGTCAAATAAATGAGGCTGCCTACAGCTTCTCTATACATTTTTACATCCGTAAATTTTTGTGCATCCTCATTGTAGTCACAACACTCTACACACACTACACTCCTGCATGTCAAAACGATTCAGGATCTTTTCCACATATCTCTTCTGGGATATTTTTACACAACTGGCAGACTGTTCGAAGTCCATGCCTAGAAAATGTTTTAACCTGCCCAGGTCCTTCATCTTGAATCTGGTGGAGAGCATACCTTTCACCTGCTCTAGGTTTCTAGTGTTGTCTGCCGCCATGATCAAATCATCCACCCAAATCACAATTATCACTTTCCCTGACTCTTTTGACTCCTTTGTGTAAACACAGGGGTCTACTGGGTTCTGTATGAAGTGGTCTTCGATTAGACATGTATGAAGCATCTCGTTCCAATTTCGCCCAGACTGTTTCAGGCCGTAGATGGATTTTTGTAGCTTACATACTAGCTTCCCTCCTTTCTTCTGGTAACCTTCAGGTTGTTCCATATATATGTCCCTGTCAATGGGTGCGTGCAGGCAGGCTGTCTTCACATCCATCTGGTGTAAAATCAAGTCGTCTTCGGCTGCCTTCTGCATAACTACCCGTACACTGGTCAGATTAGCTGTAGGGGAGAATGTCTCACAGTAGTCTATTCCTTCCCTCTGACTGTAGCCTTTAGCTACAAACCTGGCCTTGTACCTGTCGTGCCCTTCAATACCCTCCTTGATTGAGTACACCCACCAGTAGCGTGGCGTGGGGAAAATTTTAGGGGAAGCCAGTTTTTTTGGGTCAATAACGTAACCAGATGAGTGATTACAGCGCCCGGTATCATTTTACACAGTTGTATCATACAGATGCAGGACTTGCACACGCCTGTTATCTAACCGACAGGTCCGCACGCACTCTCCAGCCAAAACTCTCTCGTTTTATTAATTTAAGCATCCCCCCCCCCCCCCCCCCCAAATGCATAACCAGCCGCTCAATGCGCAGTGCAGATTCGGTAATGAATAAAAAAGCTTCAATTTCACAGCACAATCTATGTGATTTTTTGATTTACCGTGCCTCTCAATTGCCCGTGACAGGTTGGCAAGGTCGATGAATCCTGAAGTTGCCCAAGGATTGTTCAGGGAGCACGAATCCTTGTCAAAAAGAAGACATGGCCAGCAAAATAGACGCTGAAGTTCAGCGCTTCCAGTTAGTCACTCCGTGCGGACATAATTGTCCTCATTGAACGTCCGATTCGCTCCCTTTTTCCTCTGTGCACACAGCTCGAGTGTGGGCATGGGCCTGTCATCTGATTAAATTTTTAGTTGCTGCTGTAGCGGAAGTTTAGTAAAGTTGTTTTTTATTAAGTACGCCAAATCTCCACCCTCCATAATGCTTAATACTATCAAACGGCGAGGATGACAGTTACAGTACTACGTACTGATGTTGATGTGATTTGATTGGATTTGTGAGTCAAGGGATTCCCTTCAAATCGATCCAATGGGATCAAGGGATCCCATTCCCTTGAGGGGGGAGGCCAGCCGTCTCTGGCCTCCCTTGGCATGGCCCTGACCAATCACAGGTTGGCAGGGGGATATGACGTGCCTCATCTGATTGGTCAATCCGGGACAATCCCTCCATTTTTTTTTCAAGGGTCATTAGTATAACCTGTACCGCTACATATATACATACTATTTAATATAATATATAATTGTGTGTGTGTTCAGTTAATATTCCCATCAGGCCAATTGCCTACCAAATGCCCAATAGTATTGGGTTTAAACGCCTCCTCAGAATGTGCTAGGATCAGAATATACTATTTGTATATGAAAAGTAACATCAAGCAGGCTTTTCCAATCATGGTGCTTTTATTTGAGATGTTTATTCCACAGAGAAGAGAACTATAAAATGAAATGGAAATCATGTCAACGATGCATCTTAAAACACGCAAAAAAACCCACTCCCTTCTTTATCAAAAACCACGGGACTACCCAACAGCCCAAAGACACATATGACAGCCTTATGAAGAATTAGGGTTCAATGCATCTAACGGGAGATGTGCAAGAACAAACACAAACGTTAAACCATGTTGGCAACAGACACAAAGTAAGTGGTGCAACGTAAAGTGGACGGAGAGGCTGACGCGTGTTGTCCACTACGAGAGCTCACAGAGAAGCTTTGTAATTTGTGTCTGGTCAGATATTTGATAATTGCCGACTTGTCGATAATGTTGTTGATATTGTGGTCGTTGTTGATATGGCTGTCGTGCCTTTAGTGCGTGTGCGGCCGTGCTCTGCAGTGTAACAAAGGGGTTTAACGGAGGGCTGTCGCGGCTCACGTCAAGGGACACGATGAGTCTCCGTCCGTAGCGCGCGCTGCTCCGGCTGAAAAAGGACACCGTGGACGAGGCGGGGCTCCAGGACACTTCGACCGATTCAGGTCTGCTCATCCTCTCCGCTCCGGCTCCTTCTCCGGGCGTGACACTTTGCTCGGTGACGGTGTTGTCCGCCCCCGTCTGGTAGCTCAGTTGGTCACCTTTGAGACACAGCGCGTATCTTCCGCGTACCGGTCCCATGCCATGTCCCTTGTCAGCGTTGTCGCATAAGCCTACGGTCCAATCACAGATCTCCGACACGGCGATCGTCCAGCTGTGGACGGGCACATTTTTGGCGCTTTTAATCATCAGAATGGTCTGAGGGATGGGCTGAGGGATGAACACCTGCTGGTCGCAGAAGTAAACTCTCATGTGGTCCTCAGACAGGGACATCCCAGTTCCTAGTGCGAGCGGATCAAATGTAGCCAGGGCGTTCCCCGATACCTCTTGGTGGTTTTCTGGGTCCACAAACATCAACACGGAGCCCCATAACTTGGTCGCTTGGGTCAGCATGTCTTTCCCAGCGAGCTGCAGCTCTTGCACTATCTTGTCCCGCTCCTCCCCGCTCTCCAACCCCGTGCGCAGGTCGACCGCCGTGGCCCTTTCCACGTCCACTTGGGAACAGAGTTGGAGAAAACGGAACGTGTCCTTTTCCCCCTTGGCCGCCTGTATGCTGCTCCCGCAGGCCGCGACGGCGGCCGTGCGGGTGGTGACGGAGCTCCGGACGGGATTCAGGGCGACGTCTCGCAGCTTGGAGACGACCTCGATGAGCAGCGCGCTGGAGCGGCCCAGCCGCTCCCGCCGGGTCTTCTCCCATTTCTGCAGCGCGGTGCTCGCCGGTCCCTTGGCGGCCACGGCCTGCTCCCAGCCCGGGAGCTTCTCCCGCAGCTCCACCTGCGCCTTGGGGAGCGTCTTCATGTTGTGGAGGCGATGCTGGTCTTCGATGGCGCACGCCACGCACACGCACGTGTGCGTGGCTTGCCGTGCTTGGGGCACTTTGTCCCCGCTAAGCCCTCGGCGCCGGGCGCCAGGGGGTCGGCCAGCGGGTGGGTGAGGAGGACCGGCGCGGTGAGGTGAGGCTGGAGGTGTTCCCCGCACATGGAGACCTCGCACTTCAGGCACGTCTTCAGCGCGGCTTTCTGGCCGTCCGCCGGGCATATGTCACAGAGAATGGCGGCCTTGGCGGGCTGCTGCTCGCCCTGGTTCCTCCGGCTGCTGCTGTTGTTGTCAGACATGTCGTCGAATAGACCAATCGGGTTAAATCTATTGAAAAGGGTCAACTGAATCTTGTCTCTTGAATGGAGTGGATTCTATTCCGTTTGTTTCTAGTTCGGACTAAAGCCACTATACTACCACTCTTTATCGGACCGCACACAACAGCAATGAAACGGAACTTTAAAAGTTCCTCCCATATTTGAGCCGATAGGACCACGCCAAGCATTACAGACGTTTATTGACACACGGCTGCGTTATTCACTTTCTTTGTTAAGATTAAATTAACCAAACAAACTTCAAACGTGTAACTTCTATTTCATGAAGAGACTCCTTTTAGTTTCTTAAGTTGCAGTTCGTCCAAAGTAAATAAAAAAGGTGAAAACCCTTGTTTGTAGTGGCCTACCTGTTAAATACGCGTGTGTGTACCTTTTATTATGCACTTATCTCATATAAGTAATCTTAGAACTGTTTTTATACCCAGTAGACTGTCTTTAAGCAACTGTCGCTGTAAATCATTTCTTTGCACGTTACTGCAATATTTGCACTCTGGTTAGATGCCAAATCATTTTCGCTGTACTTTACTTGTGCTGCAGTGCAATGACAATAAATGTGAATGTAATCTAATCTAATCTAGTTGACGGCGTGGTCAAAGGTCTCCATAGTTCAGCTACCAGCTGGCTGTCCATTGGTGGTATTGTCACTATCTTTTCTGATCAGTTTTGCTGTTCGGAGATTGATCTGGGTATATTTTTATCTTTCGAATACCTCGCCATTGTGGTGAAAGCTGATTCAAATGTGCTTGTTTTAACAATGTATAAACCACCCAAGAAATCCTCAGTATTTCTTCTACTAATTATGACCGAATAATCCTTAGTGGAGATATGAATATTCATATTAATAACAGGACTGACTCATGGGCTAGGGAGTTTGTGAATCTCTTAGACAACCGAGGATTAACGCAATATGTTACGGAAGCTACTTGGGTAACACACTTGATTTGGTA
The DNA here is from genome assembly GCA_027704905.1 of Muraenolepis orangiensis. Classification (NCBI taxonomy): domain Eukaryota; kingdom Metazoa; phylum Chordata; class Actinopteri; order Gadiformes; family Muraenolepididae; genus Muraenolepis; species Muraenolepis orangiensis. The sequence goes on along the minus strand of CM051009.1, from coordinate 31,108,009 downwards.
ATATCACAAGGGATCAATATTGAGAATGTTTTAGTGTCTGACATTACTGTTTCTGATCAGTATTCTTTGATGCTCGATTCACTTAGTAACAAAAGAGAATTTACTATTAAAAAATGGTATTTAGATACCACAGCGGAAACACAATTCTCTGAACTTGCAAACTTATTTGATCCTAGTAATGTACACCACTCTGTAAACGAAATGGTTGATGCTTTTAATAGTAACTTGAGCAGAGCACTGGACACTGTTGCGCCAGTTAAGATCAAAAAGAGGTCACGAAATAAAAGATCCCCATGGATAAATAGTACTATCCATGACCTTAAGAGAGTGTGTAGAGCTGCAGAACGGACATGGAGAAAAACTAAACTAGAGATTCACCGCAGTGTTTTTAAGAAGCATGTTGACAGAGTCACATGTGCAGCAAGAAACCAGTCATGACGACGAGGTCTTATTTAGCCTTAACTGGCGTGGTTTATTTCCATATGTGCATTGCACCACTTGACCCGCTCTCCGTGAGAGCTAGAGAGAGAGAGATAGAAGGGGAGGGAACAATCCCTTATATCTGACACCTGACGTCAGCTACAATAGCTACGCCTCCTATAGCGCCCTCTTACTGCGGAACAGTTATAGTGCAGTTACATACAGACATATTAACACTTACACTTAACACTCCCACTTATGAATGACGTGTATACTGTACAACTTTTCCAAGAAAAAAAATAACAATTCAAAACATCAAAAGAACATGGCGGTCAATATTACATAACAGGCAATATTTTACACACCGAACATGACCCCTGCACATTTTTTCAATTTCAGTTTGGAGACCGGCTTGGTCATAGCGTCTGCCACCATGTCATCTGTAGGACATTAAACCAGTGTCATCCTTTCTTCTCTGATGACAGATCTGATGAAGTGATATTTTATATCCACATGTTTACACCTCTGTCGGCACACAGGGTTTCTGGCAAGTGCAATGGTTCCCTGGTTGTCTTCATAAACAACAGTTTTCCTATATCCATAGGTATCCATTCCTTCGAGCAGTTGTTCCAGATAAATACATTCCTGTATTGTCAAGGCTAGAGCCATATATTCGGCTTCACAGGTTGATAGTGCCACTGTGGGCTGTTTCTTTGTTTTCCATGAAACCAGTGAGCTGTCTGTAGCCATACTCACACAATACCCTGTGGTACTTCTCCTGTCTGTGGCGTCTGCCGCCCAATCTGCGTCACTATAGGCTTGAAGCCCTAAGCCCTCGCTGCTTTTTCTGAAACAAAGCTCTTTATCTGTTGTACCATTAAGATAACGGAAAACATGTTTTGCTGTAATCCAGTGCTCTTCTGTGGGATCAGCAAAATGCTGTGATAGCTTACTCACTACAAAACACAGGTCAGGGCGAGTACACGTTGTCAAATAAATGAGGCTGCCTACAGCTTCTCTATACATTTTTACATCCGTAAATTTTTGTGCATCCTCATTGTAGTCACAACACTCTACACACACTACACTCCTGCATGTCAAAACGATTCAGGATCTTTTCCACATATCTCTTCTGGGATATTTTTACACAACTGGCAGACTGTTCGAAGTCCATGCCTAGAAAATGTTTTAACCTGCCCAGGTCCTTCATCTTGAATCTGGTGGAGAGCATACCTTTCACCTGCTCTAGGTTTCTAGTGTTGTCTGCCGCCATGATCAAATCATCCACCCAAATCACAATTATCACTTTCCCTGACTCTTTTGACTCCTTTGTGTAAACACAGGGGTCTACTGGGTTCTGTATGAAGTGGTCTTCGATTAGACATGTATGAAGCATCTCGTTCCAATTTCGCCCAGACTGTTTCAGGCCGTAGATGGATTTTTGTAGCTTACATACTAGCTTCCCTCCTTTCTTCTGGTAACCTTCAGGTTGTTCCATATATATGTCCCTGTCAATGGGTGCGTGCAGGCAGGCTGTCTTCACATCCATCTGGTGTAAAATCAAGTCGTCTTCGGCTGCCTTCTGCATAACTACCCGTACACTGGTCAGATTAGCTGTAGGGGAGAATGTCTCACAGTAGTCTATTCCTTCCCTCTGACTGTAGCCTTTAGCTACAAACCTGGCCTTGTACCTGTCGTGCCCTTCAATACCCTCCTTGATTGAGTACACCCACCAGTAGCGTGGCGTGGGGAAAATTTTAGGGGAAGCCAGTTTTTTTGGGTCAATAACGTAACCAGATGAGTGATTACAGCGCCCGGTATCATTTTACACAGTTGTATCATACAGATGCAGGACTTGCACACGCCTGTTATCTAACCGACAGGTCCGCACGCACTCTCCAGCCAAAACTCTCTCGTTTTATTAATTTAAGCATCCCCCCCCCCCCCCCCCCCCCAAATGCATAACCAGCCGCTCAATGCGCAGTGCAGATTCGGTAATGAATAAAAAAGCTTCAATTTCACAGCACAATCTATGTGATTTTTTGATTTACCGTGCCTCTCAATTGCCCGTGACAGGTTGGCAAGGTCGATGAATCCTGAAGTTGCCCAAGGATTGTTCAGGGAGCACGAATCCTTGTCAAAAAGAAGACATGGCCAGCAAAATAGACGCTGAAGTTCAGCGCTTCCAGTTAGTCACTCCGTGCGGACATAATTGTCCTCATTGAACGTCCGATTCGCTCCCTTTTTCCTCTGTGCACACAGCTCGAGTGTGGGCATGGGCCTGTCATCTGATTAAATTTTTAGTTGCTGCTGTAGCGGAAGTTTAGTAAAGTTGTTTTTTATTAAGTACGCCAAATCTCCACCCTCCATAATGCTTAATACTATCAAACGGCGAGGATGACAGTTACAGTACTACGTACTGATGTTGATGTGATTTGATTGGATTTGTGAGTCAAGGGATTCCCTTCAAATCGATCCAATGGGATCAAGGGATCCCATTCCCTTGAGGGGGGAGGCCAGCCGTCTCTGGCCTCCCTTGGCATGGCCCTGACCAATCACAGGTTGGCAGGGGGATATGACGTGCCTCATCTGATTGGTCAATCCGGGACAATCCCTCCATTTTTTTTTTCACCAAGGGAAGCTCATTCGGCTGGCCTCCTCTATTTCACCATAATATCTAGGGGGCGCTGTTGTTTCACTCTTTGTAAAATACTCAATGAGAATGGGGGAGAGACAGTCCGGCAGCAACACACAGGCTGTGTGTTGCTGCCGGACCGTCTCTCCTACATTTTTTAAATAAAAAAAAAATTCTCCTTTGCTGTGTGACACAGCAAAGGAGAATTACCGAATAAAAAAAAAAAAAAACGCCACTGTGTATTCCTCCACTACGGTCTGGAAGCGAGTCAGGAAAGTTCAACACCTGCATTTGTTTTGCCATCCGTAAAAAACTAAACTACAAGTAAATATATATTGTAGAGCCGATGAAAGGGAGTCGGAGGCGGCGTGTTTAATATGGAACTCCACACTTTATTTTCCATTTAAGTTTAACAGCAGGGGAAACGCATCTGCTACTTGCTACTTCAACTAGCACACCACCACAACCACAACAACACGGTACGCACCCTAACCGGTCCGTGGTGCAACACACACTAAACACAAACAGTGAATTATGTTCCCATAACGTTCCACCACACAAGCCCCCCCAGAATTCACTCATACACAAAGTCCGTGCGGTGGGGAGGAACGACAGGCCGACCACCACGACTCCGGAGAACGGGAGCCGGGGAGGCGACCTCTACAGGGGCGGCCGCTGGAAGATGTGGGACCGGAACCGCAGGCCCCAATTTGGTGACAGGGGTCAAGGCCGGGGGGCGACCCCGTCGCGGAGGCCGTGCCAGCACCACCGGCTGGTCCAAGTCCAGGTGAGCAGCCTTCACCCGGTCCACCGAGACGTGCTCGGCTTTGCCACCCAGGTCGACCACCAAGTGCTTGCCCCCGTGTTCCAAAACCCGGAAAGGCCCGTCGTAAGGAGGCTGCAGGGGGCCTCTGTGAGCGTCGTGCCGGATGAACACGTGCTCCGCTGAGCGAAGCCCCACGGGAACCCGGGACACCTGAGTGCCGTGCTGAGCAGTGGGGATCGGAGCAAAGGCCTTAGCGGCGTCCTGCAGGAAAACTCGCTGGGCCGTCGCCGACCAGGGGGCCGATGCGTTGGGAAGGAAATCCCCTGGAACCCTCAGCGGCTGACCGTAGACCATCTCAGCCGTGGAACACCGCAGATCCTCCTTAGGCGCGGTCCGCAGGCCCAGCATAACCCAAGGCAGCTTGTCGACCCAATTACCGTCCGTCAGCCCGGCTCTGAGGGCCGCCTTCATGGAGCGATGGAAACGCTCGCAGAGACCGTTGGCCTGAGGGTGATAAGCGGTTGTCCGGTGGAGCTTAACCCCCAAACCCCCGGCCACAGCGTTCCAGAGCTCGGATGTGAACTGGGAACCGCGGTCTGAGGAAATGTCCGAAGGGGTGCCGAAACGACACACCCATGTCGCAATGAAGGCCCGGGCTATGTCAGCCGCCGCTGTCGACGCGAGTGGGACCGCCTCCGGCCAACGGGTTGTCCTGTCCACCATAGTTAGGAGGTAGGAAAAACCCTGGGAGGAGGGTAATGGACCAACCAGATCGATGTTGACGTGGTCAAACCTCCTCTCAGGCACCAGGAATTTCTCCAGGGGGGCTTTCGTGTGGCGGTGCACCTTAGCACGCTGGCAAGCCACACACGTGCCGGCCCAAGCCCTCACGTCCTTTTTGAGCCCCCGCCAGACGAATTTCGCGGCCACCATCCGCACCGAAGGCTTCCCGCCGGGGTGCGACAGGTTGTGCACCGCCTCGAACACGGAACGCCTCCAGCTGGTGGGAACGACTGGGCGCGGCTGGCCCGTGGAGACGTCACACAGGAGAGCAACGCCTGCGTCGCCGAAAACCACATCCTCCAGGCAGCCCCACATCAGCCCCCTTCAGGGCCTGGACGCTGGGGTCCGTGACCTGGTCCATTGCCATGCGGGTATAGTCGAGGCCCAACTGGACGGCTCCGATGACGACCCTGGAGAGGCAATCTGCGACCAGGTTTGACTTACCAGCCACATGCTGGATGTCCGTGGTGAACTCCGAGATGTAGGAAAGCTGTCGTTGCTGGCGAGCAGACCAAGGCTCCGCCACCTTGGACATGGCGAACGTGAGCGGCTTGTGGTCAACGAACGCCGTAAATTCACGGCCTTCCAGCAAAAATCGGAAGTGCCGCACGGCCAGCCAGAGTCCAAGGAGCTCCCGGTCAAAAGCGCTGTACCTGCGTTCCCTGGGCGTTAGCTGGCGGCTGAAAAAGGCAAGTGGTTGCCAGGCGCCGTCCACCCACTGCTCATGCACCGCACCGACTGCGTAGTCCGATGCATCGGTGGTAATGGAGATGGGGGCCGTGGGCGACGGATGCGCCAGCAAGGCCGCCTGAGCCAGCGCGGTCTTGACCTCCACAAAGGCAACCTCAGCCTCCGTCGTCCATTCGATCTCCTGGATGGGGGCCTTACCTTTCAACGCCTCATACAGCGGCCGCATAATGTGGGCGGCCCGGGCGATGAAACGGTGGTAGAAGGTAACCATCCCTAGGAACCCACGGAGTGACCGGGCCGTGTGCGGGCGGGGAAACGCCGCGACAGCCTCAACCTTCGCCGGCAGGGGTGATGCTCCGCCTTTGGTGACGCGGTGCCCAAGGAAGTCAATGCCAAACACCCCGAACAGACACTTTGCAGGGTTGATTATCAACCCGTGTTGGCTGAGCCTCGTAAAAAGGGCCCGGAGGTGAGACAGGTGTTCCTCCTCAGAAGTGCTGGCGACGAGTATGTCGTCAAGGTAGACAAACACAAACGGTAAGTCCCGCAGCACCGAATCCATCAGGCGCTGGAACGTTTGCGCGGCGTTCTTGAGCCCAAAAGGCATCCGCAGGAACTCAAACAACCCAAAAGGCGTTATCACCGCCGTTTTGGGAATGTCCAGGGGATGCATGGGCACCTGGTGGTATCCACGCACTAGGTCCACCTTAGAAAACACCCGTCTACCCGCCAGGTGCACCGAAAAGTCCTGAATGTGCGGCACCGGGTAGCGGTCCGGTGTCGTAGCGTCGTTGAGGCGGCGGTAGTCCCCACACGGGCGCCAACCGCCATTAGGCTTGGGGACGATGTGCAGAGGAGACGCCCAAGGACTGTCAGACCGGCGGATGATACCCAGGCGTTCCATAGTTGAGAACTCCGCCTTCGCTACTGCGAGTTTAGAAGGGTTCAACCGCCGGGCCCTGGCGTAGACCGGGGGTCCCTCAGTGGTGACGTGGTGCTCCACCCCATGCTTGGTGGTGGGCGCAGAGAAAGTGGGCTCCGTCAGGTCCGGGAACTCGGCCAACAACCTGAGGTACTTGTCCATACCAGACAGCGAACCTGACAGCCCGTTGTACGCCGCTTTGCCAAGCGTACACACAAGGGAGGAAAACGTCAAGGCATCAACCAAGCGTTTGTTTCCCACGTCCACCAGGAGCCCGTGAGCACATAAAAAATCTGCCCCGAGGAGGGGAAAAGAAATGTCTGCTATGACAAAATCCCAGTTGAACCGCTGCCCCCCAACACATAAACACATCGGCCTCACGCCATAAGTGCGGATGGGGCTGCCATTAGCTGTCGTCAACTGCGGTCCATGCCCCCCTCGAGCAACGTCCTCCCTCGACGCAGGAAACACGCTCCGCTGAGCGCCCGTGTCACAGAGAAACCGGCTTCCCGAGACACTGTCGCTAACGAAGAGCAGCCCGCTCGTGCCGCCAACGCTCAGGGCCACTACCGAGCGCCGGCCCTCTCGTTTCCCGGGGGCTTGTAGCTGCAGGGAGCGATGCACTTCTTTGCCTTGGCCCCGAACCGCGCGTGGTAAAAACATTCCCCCGCGTCCCCACGCCGGCCTGGAACCGCCGCGGCCTGCTCCTCCCAAGCCCTCCTAACCGGCGAGGGAGCACTGAGCGTTGCAGCTAGCACATCTGCACCGGGC